>OX101786.1:40553052-40590552 GCA_944452715.1 Ophion slaviceki
ATAGGGTTGATCTCAACAACCCCGTTACTATGGGTGCGAGTTGTACATTCCAATAGATCGTTTACACCGTTTCTATAAAATTGACAATTAAAAAAAAACACTTTCTAATATAGGGAGATGCCTAGACTCATCGCTAAATGGCAGTTTAACGCACAAAATAATGAGAAAAAATGTTAAAAATATTATTTGAAAAATTGAGAAACTGCTATAAAATAAAAAAAAAAAGATTTTCTCAAATTCCTGGACCATAATTCTGGCGTTAATTTCGACCCGCACAAAAGCGTCCTGTACACCTCACCTGCATCAAAAAGCTCGAGATATCATCAGGGAATTTTTGAAAACATCATTCTTGGAACTTTCGAGAAATTCAGTTGTCAAAAAAGTTTCCAATTTCATATTTCTTTACGACGAAGTATAACCGTGTGAAAATTTTGAGGATTGTTATTTTATTTGAGTATGGTCAACAAAAAGAGTAAAGTCTTACGTGGGTCTAACTTGGAAATTTTTGATTACATCATTTTGAAAAAGTTAACAAACGTGCTTATTGGTGTTAACTGTAAAATAGATTACGTCAAATGCAGTAAGCACGTTAAAAAATTAGGTTATTAAGAACAAAAAAGTGTATTACGTAACCAGCGTACTTATTGTGAGGTGGCCGCATTAAAACCCGCTTTTGGGCGGGTATATGTGATGGTAGATGTTTTGTACTCTAATACGGGCAGATGCCGCTCATGTCACTTACATTAGAAGGGTGGACCTGTGCCACTCACTTCCAGCCAAAAGGCACCATATTTATTCGTGTAGTTTCAAAATTGTACAATATACTATCTCAAAACTGGCAACATTTTAGTAGGTCAGCTGACCTCATTTTTCATACGAGCGGATTTTGGCACAAAACTTATTTAAGAAGATTATCATCTTGACGTTCCAGGGTGGTACAATTTCGAATCTAAACGAATAAAAGAAAAATTAAGTCATAAGTTCACTCCTTTAACTACGGGTTAATGGTTTGTTCAAGAAAAAAAGACATTCAGATTAACTTCAGAAAAATATCTAGAATGCATTTGTGCATTTGAATTGTGAAGAAAGAAGTTGATTCTGTGTGAAAATCATAGTGTCGTTGTGCAAGAGGTACCCTAACCTTAGACTTGCTCTCTTGCTAAAACATAAAAACATGCAAACTTTCATTTTGTTTCCCTCTGAAATAGTACCTGTTTTATTAAAATCGATTCCCAAGTTTTAAATATGGGATAAAAAAACCACTTGAATTTAAAGAAAAATGTGATAGCCCGTGGGTTTCTCACCTCCTTGAATGAGAAACGTTTTCCTTTTTGTTTCATTGAAATCGGTTGTCTCCTTCGTCGTAAAACTACATTGTTAAGTCTCGATATGCTCAACTTTAAAGGGTGATGTTGCCCCTTGAAACCGCGTATCGGCAGATTAAAAAATAAGTTTATTTTCGTTCTTGAAGTCTTTTAATATACATGACTTTAGCTGAAATCGGAGGCAGACACTAAAGTAGCTTTCCTTGTCAACAGAGACTACAGTAACTGCAGAATTGCTGGCATGCATGTCGAATATATTCGATGAGCGAGTAAAATGGCAGAATGCATTTTTTATTTGGTAGGCATCCTCTAGGTGATTTCACGGTGAAATTGATCCCGTGGGGAAAACTGATAGGGCATCTCTAATAAAAATAAGGGCCTTTCAGGGCTTCCCTAGTGCTTTCCCTAGTAGAGCTTTCCACAATGGGCCCACACTTGGCCATTACCGGGATAAACTTGTAGGGATTTCCACAATATGATCCGACTTGGCCATTATAGGGATAAACCTGTAGGGATTTCCACAATAGGCCCAGACTTGGCCAGTATAGGGATAAACAAGTAGGGATTTCCACAATAGGCCCAGATCTGACTATTTAGTGATAAACCAGTATAAATAGCTTAGGCTACATGGTTGATGGTATTTCAGTTATTCAAATCGATTATACACATCGATCGAGTAATAATATCGAACGCAAATTGGGAAAAGCGTAAAGGCATTAGCAAATAAAAAATCAACGATGAACACAAATATGCAGACAAACATCAGACAGTATTTATTTATCAAATTAAAGAAACCTTTTACATAGATACAAACAATTACTGATGGTTTCACTCATGGAGTAATGCTAGCGCATAAGTGTGAACAGTCTCAACCGGTTTTCTCGACATTTTTATAGCAACTAATTTCCGCTCAATACTCATCATAGGGAAAATTATTTCTTCTGAAGACTTCGCTGATATTTCCCATTCATAAACTTTATCTGACTGTGTAGGATAAGTAAATAAATTGGTCTTTATTTTCCAGATCTTTCCCTCAATGAAAATAGATTCTAGTGATTCAGTAGACCCATATATTTTTTTTATTTCTACTACACATCCATTCCTTAGAATGGATTATTTTTTGTATTAATTTTGTCATGGCAGTTTGTCATAAAGGCTCACATGCAAATACGCAATCACATTTCTACGCGCGCACACATACATACACATGTACTCACGCCCACACCTATGCACATGAACAATTACATAAAAACAAATACAAATATACTGTAACGGGTCGGAATTCGTCACAATTAATTTTATTTGTTCGGGACTCGATCAGGGAAGAAATTAGTTGAAACTCTTTGTTTTGGAGGTATTTGGTAATAAAATGACCTTTATTCAGTATTTTGACTCGATATAAAAAAAAATTCCGGTGTACAAATGTGGTGTGTTGCTTGTGTCGCTAGAGCGTATTTTGTATGTTTCAATGTATTGCTGGCGTATGTTTTGTGTGTTTTAATGTGTCGCTGGAGTATATTTTGTGTGTTTTAATGTGTCGCTGGAGTGTGTTTTAATGTGTCGCGTCTCGGTCGGTACAATACTCGAATAGCGGACTCGCTCGGAGGGTAAGTGTGTTGGAACGCGATTTACCGTGGGTCGATGATTTTCTCCCCCTTCTCCTACACGTATTGGCGCTTGCGGCGTGCGTGAGTTACAGCGCCAGGGAGGCTAGAGTAGGAGGAGTCCGATCTCTTATGGAGAGACTTGAAAAAAGTGGCTACAAAAATATGGTCCTACCGGGATGGCGCCACTATCTCCAAAATCTCGAGACACGAGCTGGGTGTGACAGAGACGGAACAAGTAAATAATGAGAAGTGAGCTGCAGTGCAGCCAGATCGCGCGCAAAAGTTACCCCCTCTCTAGTCTCTTGCGCGCCCATCACGCAATCATAGTAGCGCGTGTCCGTGAGCGAGCGACGCTCGGACGTCTTCGGAAAGAGCCGAGCGCCATCGAAGTTTCCCGACCGCGCCTTCGGCAGCTACACCAATACATGGACGCTGAGCACGTTCATGTGCGGCCAAGCTGAAACGAAGGCTTCGAGGGAAAAAGCAATCTGAGCACGACTCGCGCGTGGGGTCACCCGACGGCACGAGCGAGGCTTTTAGATGATTTCAATGCTTATTTAGCTCTTGATTCTCTGCGTTATTAATGTATACAAAAAAATGTATCGCACACTCTGATCGCTTATTTTTTTAGTTTATACGTTAATTTAAATATAATAATAAATCTAAATTACAACTTATTTATCTTTTAAAATATTGTTTACGCTTTACTCACACCCGTCCTTACGCCAAATAAATTATAATTCATAAAATTAGGCGGAAATATATTTATATTCGTATTATTATATTAATTCTCATAGCTCTCATATGAAAACTCTCATATGAAAAACACAAAAAAAAACTTCAAAACCTTAGATTTCAACGAACCGAGAACATACATCTTCACATTTTCAATCATGACGAATTTTTAAGAACAATATCATCACAAACACATCTGAACCAAAACAATATACATTACCTAAATTATCAAAACATAAATCAAACAACACAAAATCATAACATCTTATACCCAACTCTTACCAATAGACAACAGGACACAAATAATAATCTTTCCACTGATCCTCTGAATAATATAAATTCGACAATCACATTAAATAAAAGGAAATAATGGCTTATAAATCTCTCCAACATTGATATTCCGCTACACATTTCCACATTCTTGTCTCTAGGTGAAAAGTTTTGTTTTCCTTACCTGAAACTCTCAAACATAAAAACTCATATCCACAAATCGATCTCCGAACTTGAGTCCAAATTAGATTTTTTACTCGACAAACCTAGACAAATCGAAATTAGAAGCAGATTCACTAAAATCTTAAACAAAATAAATATTCCAACATCATTTTCCAACACCAATAAAATTATAAAACACACGTCCTCATTCTTAAAAAACAACCCTCAACTTTTAGTTACACGAGCTGACAAAGGAAATTCAACAGTCATTCTTAACAAATCAGATTGCATTACAAAAACTCATAATTTACTCGCAGATTCCTCAACTTACAAATTAACAAATAGAAATCCCATCAACACTCTACAAAAAGGCATTAACAATATTCTCTCCAGATGGAAAACCCTGAAATTCATTGATGAAACAAAATACAAATACTCAAAAGCTGAAAATTGCAACATATCTCGTCTTTATTGTCTGCCAAAAATTCATAAAAATAATTATCCACTTCGTCCAATAGTATCATCAATAAATAGTCCAACACATAAACTAGCTGAATTTATACAATCTAAACTTTCTAAATTAATCAATATGACTAATTCACACGTCAACGATAGTTTCCACCTAAAACATTCACATTCTAACATCTCAATTCCACTCAACTACAAATTGGTCTCGTTTGATGTTGTTTCTCTCTATACCAACATCACATTACAACTTGTTATTCAAAGCCTTCAAAGAAGATCAAATATATTTTCAAAAACATTTCTTTTAAACGAAATAATTAAAGTCATGGAATACATCATGTTCTCAACTTTCTTTATATTTGAAAATAAAATTTACCAACAAATCTCAGGGTTACCAATGAGCTCACCTTTGGCTCCAATACGGCATATAGGGCATATGAAAAAGAGAAATTTCTGGGAAAAAAATGAGAAATCATGAATTTTCAGTAAAAAAAATGTGTTTTTGGGAAATAGACCAGAACTTGAATATGTTTTAAATAATTTTTTCTCCAAAAATCTCAAATACGACTAAAATATGAGAAATTGTGAAAAATTTGCACTAGGGACCCCTGCGGACCGAAGTCAGGAACGCTACCAACGGGACCATCTCATCGCTTGTAGAATATGTACACTTTCTGGTACTTAGGATTCGCGGCCGGATGGATGATTAGCTTGTTTTTGGGGATAATGCTTTATCGCTTGATGAAAGTATGAGAATTAATATAAATACGAATATAAATATATTTCCGCTTACTTTTATGAATTATAATTTATTTGACATAAGGACGGGTGTGAGTAAATCGTAAACAATTTTATATAAGATAAATAAGTTGTAATTTAGATTTATTATTATATTTAAATTAACGTTTAAACTAAAAAAATAAGCGATCAGAGTGCGCGATACATTTTTTTATACATTAAGGAGGTACACCAGCTTCAGCAAAATGGTGATAGATCAATAAAATTTGGTGAATATATTCTTTAGTATTATTCATGTAGATACAAATTTTTTCAGATTTTTTGGTTGTGCCGTTTTCTTACAAATAATTCACAAGCGTTTATTCTTATACCCGGAATATATACCTATATCTATAAAAACGCTATGCTTATACACGTGAACTTCAATGTTCAATTATTCGATAACGGCACAATGAAAAAATCTGAAAAAAATTGTATTGACATATATAATACTAAAGAATATACTCACCAAATTTTATTGATCTATCACCATTTTGAAATTTGACCATGGTTTAGCATGGCAACATTGTATGAAGCTGGTGTACCTCCTTAATACCGCAGGGAATCAAGAGCTAAATAAGCATTGAAATCATCTAAAAGCCTCCCGCGTGCCGTCGGGTGAAGTCACGCGCGAGTCGTGCTCAGATTGTTTTTTCCCTCGAAGCCTTCGTTTCGGTTTGGCCGCACATGAACGTGCTCAGCGTCCATGTGTTGGTGTAGCTGCCGAAGGCGCAGTCGGAAAACTTCGACCGTGCTCGACTCTTTCCGAAGACGTCCGAGCGTCGCCCGCTCACGGACACGCGCTACTATGATTGTGTGATGGGCGCGTAAGAGACTAGAGAAGGGGTAACTTTTACGCGAGATCTGGCTGCACTGTCTGGCTGCACTGTTTCCTGCTCGAGATTTTCGAGATAGTGGCGCCATCCCGGTAGGACCACATTTTTGTAGCCACTTTGAATTGCACAGATCGGCCTCCTCCCACTCTAGCCTCCATGTACAGCGCGCTCTCGCCTACGGCGCGCGGAGTCTACTGAGCGCCTTTCCCTAGGTTGCGCGTGGCGCTGACTGTCGCGGTCCACTTTCTCTAGCGGTATCGATTGTAGCGCGCTCGATCTGAATACGGCGCGTTCCCCCCTCTCTTACTACTGTCGCTCGTTGCGCGCGGTGCCGAGCGCGCTCTCGTGCTAACCGCCGTCCCTGCGTCCCCCCACTCTATTGAGTCATGTCGCGGTGGATCGCGGCGCGCTTTCGACTGACGCGCTACGGCGCGCTTTCTGGTAATTACTCCCCGTGAGCGTAATCGATTATCGCGCGTCGGTAATCGATTACTCGAACTGTGGCTAACGCCGTCGGATGGTGCCACTTACCCGCTTATGATAATGTATCGCTTGTTGTGTGTGTGTCGGTGTGGTGTTTCGAATTTCGATGCCTCTCCGACCTTCAGATTCTCCTGATACTTTCGGGAGCCCTTGCGGAGATTTTGTGTTTTACAATTGTTTGTGTGTGTGTGTGTGTATTGTCGCCTGGTACTTCGAATACTATCTAATTTTCGATCTATCCTTTCGTAATTTATTCCTCCTTCGTTTAATCTTAATGTTTTTTAGTACTCTTTTTTCTTATTCTTCTCCCGGTTTTTTGTTTCTGTATTTATTGACTTAAAAAACTATGTCCTAACTTTTTTAAGTTTCTTAAGGGTCCCCTCTTTCAGCTTTTCCCTCCTAGAAGGTGGTACTCTGCTGAGCGGTACTGTTTAATCCACATAAAAAATCTAACTCTATGCTAATGACTTCTTTCTTTTCTTGTTTTTCAAGGCTCCCCTCATTCAGCTTTTCCCTCCTAGAAGGTGGTACTCTGCTGAGCGGTACTGTTTGATCCACACAAAGAAGTAGAAGTGACGTTCCTCCAACTTTCTTCCTCTTTTATACCCACATTTTATTGTTTCCTTTTCCCCTTCCCATCATTCCCTTTATTGTTAACCTTTTTTCATGTTTTGAATACATTTATTCTTCCTTTGTTTTTTTTGTTACTTTCTCAGTTTTCTTTCCAACGACTTTTCCCCTTCCCTTACTTTTTACCTGTCGTTACCTTTCTCTACTGTTTTTGTTTATTTTCTGTTTTTCTTTTTCTCTCTAACTTTCTATACCTTAGACTGTTTTTGTTCTTTTCTGTTTTTTCTTCTCTCACTCGTCTTTCCTTCCGCTTATTGTTTTGTGACCTTGAAGGTCGTACCTGTCCACTTGAGTTGTTATGATTTATTATTCCCCCTCCTCTACTCTCATAATAGGTCGGTTTGTTTGAATTTGTGGTGGGGGTATGGCGCCTGAGACGGACCTGTACGTCTCAATACCCTGATGCATTTAACATACACGTACATCCACTGATACGGATATTTTATGGCGCTGAAATGGTTATGATGAGGCGCCGGTGAGGTATTTTCAGGGCGCTAAAATGTTTTTGATGAGGCGCCATTGAGGCAACTTATAAGGCCCCGGTCGTTGCGCCTTTAATGGCCCTTGTTGACAAAGTGTGACCGGCCGCTAACGGCCCTCATGTGGCTCCCAGATTAGGGCCCGAATAAAGTTAGGGGAATATTATTGGGGCCCGATCACAGCCCCAACTCAATTTCCGCACGGGATTTTTTAAAAATGGAAAACTATTTTTCATGTTGAAATCATATTCTACGTACGAAAACAATTTACTCTAATCCGAATTATTTTTTTTTTCACCATCACTTTCGACGATATCGTAGAAAATAATTTCAGTTTTCATATTTCGAGCTGGCGCGAAGAAATTTATTAGAATCATATACCACGGTAAGATGAATGATGTTATTGACACCTTTACCGCAAATTATTTGTGTCAATCTATGTTCACTTGTAAACACAATAAGAATCCTATTCCTAAATACAAATACTGTTTTTGCGTAGTGTTTAAATTTCTTTCGGATGACTTGTCACTATAAATATGTCGGATATTTACACAACGCATAGTGATAACAGATACTCTAGCTTGTAATCAAGCGACGTGGCAGCGTCTCGACGCCAAGTAATAAAAAATGATGAACACCACTGCCATAAAAAAAGGTGAGTACCACTGTCACAGACGACGAATACACCGCGACTCTTTATCAGTAAGATGGGCTTTAATGTTCCATTCTAGCGAATGTGCCTTCTCTCGGTTATTCCCAATATCCTCATTTGCCGTTATAAGCTTGTTATTCGCCAGATTTATACATGTATAAATCTAAGAATGCGACGCGGAACAGCGTAAAACGGAACGTGCGTACGTTTCGCACGCATATTCAACCCACAGCGAGATATGCACGATAGCATCGTCAGTCATCGACTTTTCCTATCCCATTGGCTGTCAACAAGAACACAATCTCAAGCGCATATTCCAAGAGAGCTGTCGAACGAAAAACCAACCATCAGCTCAATCAACAGACTCCAAAAATCCTACGCCGGCCCATCCGCATGGTGACCAAGATACGCCTTGACCATAGATTATTTCATCATAACATAGCCTAGACGGCTCCGGCGAATTTCTAACTCTGACTAAAAAATAAGACATCCGGTCTGGCAGCGTATTCCGATATATAAACTTCTTGATATGAGGCGTCACCATAGCCATAGATTGACACAACACAAACCATGCGCATGCTTAGGTCTCAGATATCGAACTGTATTTCCCATGCGCTTTTTCGCCGAAACACGGGACAAAGGTCTCCTTTCTTCATACGCATATTAGTCAGAACTGATGCCCTGAAATAAGGCCACGCACGTGCCTAATGAATCTGTAACCTACTCGCACACCATACCGCAACCAATCACGCTAATTCGCCGATATATTCACGACCAATGAACCAATCCCCGAAGAACTAGATGACCAAGACCACACTCTCCCTAAGGTTCCTTCTCCCACTATTTAACCCCTCCTAATGTCCATATCAAGAAAGACTTCCTTCCTGCAGTCAGTCTCCCGTCAACTACCATCAAATCAAGTTCTTCTATCGAGTCTCATCCCAGTCTCCCGTCACCCACCATCAAATCAAGTTCTTTTATCGAGTCTCAATCCCCGTCTCCCGTCAACTACCATCGAATCAAGTTCTTCTATCGAGTCTTAATCTCAGTCTTCCGCAATTCAACTTCAAATCAAGTTCTTCTATCGAGTCTCGATCCCAGTCTTCCGTCAACCACCATCGAATCAAGTTCTTCTATCCAGTCTTAATCTCAGTCTTCCGTAATTCAACTTCAAATCAAGTTCTTCTATCGAGTCTCGATCCCAGTCTTCCGTCAACCACCATCGAATCAACTTCTTCTATCAAGTCTTAACCCAGAAGCCTAACGAATATCTCCAATTATCCTTCATACGAACCGTCTACATTTTTCGAGTCGCAAAAGTTCTCTTTTATTACACTTGTATAATTTCTATCATCGGTCCGTGAATATCAGTCTCAATTCATCGACCTCGCGCGCCGTTCATATTTCTATCCACGCGTAGTGCCCGTTGTAGTAAACACGTCGATTATACACACGATCAGCGTAAAATCCTGCGAGCGCCTTACCAGCGGCTGTCCCAGCGAGCGCATCAGGCCAAGAGCGAAGGCCCTTGTAACGCGAACGACAACAAACATCTACGCGAGCGAGCGACCAAGCGTCAAACACAACCAATGTAGGCTAACCTTACCTTTTCTTTTTGTATCACTCATCGTAGGCCTGATCGCTTTAACCCGTCTAGTAATCTTATAATAAATAACATAGTGTCAATCGTACACCAATTCTGTCGAATTATTCCATAACACCAAGGTATCACGTCAATTCCTTAATTTTATCTTTTCCCACGCACTACCCCTTTTTACCCTCATCCCATGCTATTGCGCTCGGCGTAGGCAACAAAGAGGGAAACAATAGTTTTATGCTCGCATCCCTTCCGGATGTGACATATTCATTTTTGGGGGCTCGTCCGAGATATTAAAAAGGGAATGTGCCAATTAAGGGGCCAGTCGACTTTGAAAATTTCAAAAAAACGAAAGCCAGCTAGACTTGAAGAAATCGACGATGATGAGCAATCAGAAGGGATTTTGTACGGTGCAGGAATTGCCGATTGAGTTTAGGTAACAGTTTTTCATAGTATAAACTTCAAACGCGTTTTTCTCGAAACAACGTTTTCAAAATCTAGCTCCATCATATCTCTAAAGCTAATAAACCGATTTTCTTGAAATTTGAACAACATATTGTAAACATGATTCGCAACAAGATGACCCTCGATGGTTTTAAAATTTTGATTTTTACTCTTTTTTTGCGAAAATCTGCGAAAAAAAACGCGTTTTTTCCTTTTTTCGTTTTTCATGTGCCATTTTTTCATTTTTTGATAAAATTTTATATCCGAGGGTCATTTTGTAGCTGGTGTCATACTGAATCTAATGGACTTTGATTTTTTTGTTTCAGACAAGCCGTTGCCGAGTTGTGATGGAGCTACCTAGTCCACTTTTTTTTGAGGCGTTACGTTAAATATCGTTATTCATATCTTACGTTATTCATATCTTGTACTTAAAAATGAATAAAATTGAGTTAAATGTTTTAAATGTATTTCAAGACTTTATTTATCAAGCCCAACAACTTTTATATTCATATCTTTTATAAAATCCTCAAAAAAAATCGCGAAAATAGATTTTTTTCGTGGCTCCAAAATGGACTGGCCCCTTAACCCAATGTCTTAACACAAAAACAATGGCGACGTTAGGAACAAACCAGTTAATATCTCTAAGAGACACCACGATCTGCGTCCCCGAATTCGACAAAAAAATATTGTTTTATCAGAATTCATACCGCTATGCGAAGACGTAATAGAATATGCGATAAAAATCGAAAACAAAGTTAAAGCGCGCAAAGAATTGCAGTCCACACCCACTAGCCACGAAAGGTTCGTCCCCTCTAAATCAGTAAAATTTTGTAATGTATGCAAAAGGGACAATCACACTACAGAAAATTGTCGACTCGCGACCCTCACCTGCCAAAATTACAAAAATCAAGAACACAATGCCAACGAGTACCAAAGGGTCCTAAATGAACAGAACTCAGTTGTTTGCCAAATATGCAAAAAAATCGGCCATTCAGCAGATAGATGTTTTCAGTTAAAAAACAAAACGCCTAAATCCAACCGACCGGTTTTTCGATATTACAAAAGGATAGGACACACTATCGAAAACTGCGATACTCGGGAATATAATAACTCGCGAAATCAGTCGCGAAACGGTTCAAATACCCCTCGGGCAGCCGCGCTGAGAGATTTCACGATCTCAAAGCGTCCGGTCTCGATAATCATGCCGCCCGGACCTGTCTTACCTACACTATAAACGTGAAAGACTTCGTTAACCTACCCTCTGTGAGTATCAGAGCGCACCCACAAAAAATAAAAATATCGAGGTTGTTAGACAGTGGCGCTATCCCAAACCTAATTAAAAAACAATGCACAGAAAATTTCCCAGGTATCTATATATGAATTTCGAAACTTTGTTCTACATTATACCTGACGAGGTTCGACTCCCTCACCCCGGTTTATTGAGGTCCCAATCGTTTTTTTTGCAACAACATGCAAAATAAATTTCAAGACGGAATGCCTTGAATGTGAAGACAAGTCATGCCACTTCGAACGAACAAATGAACCCGGGGTGGTAATGGAAATCCCCGCGCGTTCGGAAACTTCTTTCCCCGTAAGAGTCGAAAACCGCACGTTAAAGGAAAATATCCCGCCTTTGGAAATCCGTCAGGGTGCTTACGCCAGCGGCTGCCTGGTAGCAAACATCCACGGAAAGGCTCATTTAAAGGCTTTCAATACCACAAATGACGCCGTAAGACTGCGCGTGCCAGTCATAAAACTACGGGAATTCGACATTGTGGAAAACCAAACAAAACAAAAGCCAAAATCAAATTGCACGACAATCTGCGAATGCAATCCAAATTCTCGCGATGCTGATCAAATTTCTCGCGATGCTAATCCAATTTCTCGCGATGCTAATCCAATTTCTCGCGATGCTAATCCAATTTCTCGTGATGCTAATCCAATTTCTCGTGATGCTAATCCAATTTCTCGCGACGCTAATCCAATCTCTCGCGATGCTAATCCAATTTCTCACGATGCTAATCCAATTTCTCGTGATGCTAATCCAATTTCTCGTGATGCTCATCCATTTTCTCGTGATGCTAATCCAATTTCTCAAGATTCTAATTCTAATTCGGATGTAGATTGCACGACAACTACGCCGGTCCGGAGCCCAGTAGTGGTCAATAATTTTTTTTTAATCGACAATAACGTCGAAATAAAACTTTGTCAACGCTCCAGTGAGAGCGATCATGCAGAAAAACCTAACAAAAACAAATCAAAATAAAAACCAAAACCAGAGCCCGAAGGTGGCTAATCTAAAAACTTCGGCAAAAAACGTCGAAACACAACCTTGCCATCACTCCGACGAAAGCGACGAGCTAGGAAAATCGAATAAAAAATCCAGTAGCGAGAAAAAATCAAAAACAAAAACAAACGAAAAAGAAAAACTCAACAACAAACAAAACAAAACCAAAACGAAAAAAATAAATCAAAACCAAATCAAATCGAAACGAGAAAGAAAAAGCAAAATCAAAAACGAATAAAACCCAAATCGAAAAAGAAAAATCTAAAACGATTTAAAATCAAAACGAAAAAGAAAAACCCAAAATAAAACCAAATCAAAACGAAAAAGAAAAATCCAAAACAATGCAAAACCAAAACGATAGAGAAAGCCTAAAAATGAAACAAAACTCGAATCAAATCCCAATCACAAAAGCAAATTCGCGAACGAACGTAAATTCTATCGTCACCTCTAACAAGGAAACGTTGCGAGGTCGATGTCTCTGATTTCGATTAAATTTGGCATGCTTGTAGAATGGGTAAAAATAGGCGACCCGTATTTTTTTATATCGGCGGAACCCGATTTTTAAGGGTTGAAAAGCATCCTTGAAAATTGGGGTTTTTTTTTGTTTTTCGTCGATAACGTTTTAACGGTACGAGATATGAAAAAACTTCAAATTGCAACAGTGCTTATTTTTTCGTGTACTATACACTGGAGATGAGAACGATGCAGATAGCAACAAATTTCATATTGTTTATTGCAAAAATGCAATTTTTTCAACCGTATCTCCGAGAATTTTTAATCGATTGGGATGTAAATTTGCATACATGTAGAGAATGAAAAAGTGCGGATACGGATTTTTTCTTTTTCCGATATCTCACAATTAAGGGGTTGAAACTGCCCGTCGATTTTTTTGCCGAGAGCATCGTATAATCAGCTAGTCGTTTGGCATTTCGGTCTAAATTCACGTCAATATATGTTCGTGTTATGACGCAATTGCATATTTGTAACATTCCAGCCGCCCCCCCCCCAACGGTCCCTCTCTCGAAAGGCAAACGTTCAAAGTTCTTATCGTGCGGCATGGACGAAATAAAGCGCATGGATAGAAATAAAAATGGGTTACAAAGAAAGTACAATCAGTCAAAATAGTCGATACACATTTTCTCGTTGTCGAAATAAAAATAAAGTTCGAATGGAAAAAATGTTGTATTTTTCGACTACTAGATGTTCATGATGATAATGATGAGTACAGCAACAAATGGCGTGTTGTTTATTGCAATAATTCGTGAATTACTTGTGAAAAATCACTCTTCAGTTTCCCACTCATATGGGCAGAAGCAAGGCTCGCAATCACGGACTGACTTCGTGCTTCGGAAAGCAACTGGATTACAATTGAATATTTACGAAGAAATTCCACTCCGCTCACTGTATCGAAGGCATTATCTGCAGAGGTTACAGCGTTTTTGGGTTGCCGCTGCAACTCATGAACAGAATGACGCAAACATTTTTATCAGCTTATAAATCAGCATAATTTAATCTTTATCTTTAATTTTAATTCCACAAACAGCGGAACCAATGAACGAAAGAAATAAATCTTCGCAAAGAGCGACTACGGTGCAAAGAGCGGCTCTCATGATAACCTTGAAATCGCCTTATTAAAGATTAATAGCAGTTCTGATAATAGCGTGTGTCGTCGTTGTTTTTTTCGTGTGTATTTATCAATTGGGTTTCAAATCATATAAATTCACCAACGATCATTATTGCTGCAGTTACGACGGAGAAGCCAGCCATACATTTTGTGTTCGAAATACAAATAAAAATGTACGTTAATCCGGTGAATGTTATTCAACTTCTATCCATAGCGATAAGTGCTATGAATTTGCCTCGCACTCCAATCACCAAACAGGAAGAACAGTTCAGTAAGGATCTAGAAAACATGATCATTGAAGCGATGGATCAACCTATGGAAATGGAAGTCGAAACTGGTTTGGATTTTCTGTCACCAAATGAAATTCATGAAGCAGCCGTAATAGAAGATGACAGTGAAGGAGATTGGCACGGACAACGATGCCTAGATCCAAAAATTGATGAAAATGTATGTACGCAAGATATAGAAGAATTGAGTTACGAATACAAGACAAGAGCTGTAGATTACTGGAGATTCGGGGCAAATGGGAATAGAAAGTTATCATCTGTGCAAACGAAATTCAAAAAGGTGAAATCAGAGCCGCAGTTGCGCCGGTGGGTCCATAGTATAAATAAGGGTGGCACCTACAAAGAAAAGTTAACAAAGATAGCTCACCACACGTTAAACAATTTTAATGATGCTTTGGACAGAAGGCTGCCTGTTCATGATATAGATCTTCGACGATGGGCCTTACGTGCACGAGAAATTGTAGAAATACCAGCCGTAAATTTCCAAGCATCCGCTTCTTGGCTAAGGACATTCAAAAACCAACATGGAATTGTGTCACGGAAGATTACTAAATATGTAACAAAACAACAATTATTAAATGCTGATACACTTCAAAACAAAGCTATCGAATTTATAGAAATGGTGAAAGTCAACATAGCCAACGTTGGGGCTGAAAACACATTTAATTCTGATAAGAGTGGATTCAATTTAGAGCTACATACAGGCCGCACATTGGCGAAAGAAGGGCAGAAATCCGTTGAGGCATTCGTGCAATCGAAAACATCAACAACACACAGTTATACTATACAGCCTTTGGTTTCTGCGAGTAGCAAGCTTTTGGCACCTATGTTGATCGTTTTAAACGAACCTACCGGCAAATTTGGTCCTCGAGTGGAACAAACTATGTTCAGAGCCGAAAATATATTTCTATTGGCTTCGAAATCTGGAAAATTGACGACTAATCATTTCAAGCGATGGTTCCAAGAAGTATATATTCCCAATACTGGTCCAAAATCGGTAATACTTCTGGATTCTTGGAGCGGTCAATGTGAAACTGCATTTAAAGAAATGGATATGCAAGGGAAAGATATTAAAGTCTTAACCATTCCAGCAGGTAAATATATTGCACGAGTACAGGTACGACTGGAATGATACAGCCCCTTGATGTTTATGGCTTCCGTGTATGGAAAAACTTCGTCAAACACTTTTCTGACGCAGTAATATTATACAATTACGATGTCAATCTACATTTGAGAGACAATATTGTTAAATAACAATCTCTAACACACAACCAGTTTTCTTCTCCACGGTTTACAAATCTTTTCAAATATGCGTGGTACAAAAGCGGGTACGAAGAAGAAAGACCACCAAACTTCGAAAATCCGGTAGAATTTTGCTTTTCACAAAACGTACCGACATGCGATATATGCGGCGAAGCAGCTATTATCACTTGTGCGTGGTGTAAGAAATCTCTTTGTTTCAAACACTTTTATCATGACTATCATTATTGTAATAAGTATAATCCTTAAAAAAACATTTCCTAAATGAGTAAGCGTGAGAACACTTTTCCGATTGTGTTGTAATCTTCAAAGGCAGTACGTGGTGGGGGAGAGTTTCTTCGTAAATATACAATTGTAATCCAGTTGCTTCCCGAAGCACGAAGTCAGTCCGTGATTGCGATCCTTGCCTCTGCCCATATTAGTAAAAAACTGAAGAGTGATTTTTCACAAGTAATTCACGAATTATTGCAATAAACAACACACCATTTATTGCTGTACTCATCATTATCATCATGAACGTCTAGTAGTCGAAGAATACAACGTGTTTTCCTTCCGAACTTTATTTTTATTTCGGCCCGTTCACGAGCTATAAAAAAACCGAAGTTGTTAAGGGTGCGTTAACCCCTTGAGAGGGTCGTTCCGCCAAAAGGAGAAAATGTGTATCGATTTTTTTGACTGATGTACTTTCTTTGTAACCCATTTTTATTTCTACAAATTTTCGTCCATGCCGCACGGTAAGAACTTTGAACGTTTGCCTTTCGAGAGGGGGACCGTTGGGGGGGAGGGGCTGGAATGTTACAAATATGCAATTGCGTCATAACACGAACATATATTGACGTGAATTTAGACCGAAATGCCAAACGACTAGCTGATTATACGATGCTCTCGGCAAACAAATCGACGGGCAGTTTCAACCCCTTAATTGTGAGATATCAGAAAAAGAAAAAATCCGTATCCGCGCTTTTCCATTCTCTACATGTATGCAAATTTACATCCCAATCGATTAAAAATTCTCGCAGATACGGTTGAAAAAATTGCATTTTTGCAATAAACAATATGAAATTTGTTGCTATCTGCATCGTTCTCATCTCCAATGTATAGTACACGAAAAAATAAACCTTGTTGCAATTTGAAGTTTTTTCATATCTCGTACCGTTAAAACGTTATCGACGAAAAACGAAAAACACCCCAATTTTCGAGGGTACTTTTCAACCCTTAAAAATCGGGTTCCGCCGATATAAAAAAAAATACGTGTCGCCTATTTTTACCCATTCTACAAGCATGCCAAATTTCATCGAAATCGGAGACATCGACCTCGCAACGTTTCCTTGTAAGATCTACACATTCGAAGTTTGTATCCTCGATATATGACTTTTTGCTATATATGGTATTACCAATATCACATACTCACTTCTTTCTATTTCGGAGATATGAATGTTCTAGATTGTTTGAATCTGTATTTGTACGACTCAAACTGCAGACAATCTGAATATACGTTCTCGAATAAATGAGCTCTCGAATAAATAATCCTTTGGTGTAATAGTGATTCGATTTCGTCATCGGTCGAAGGATAATATTTCGAATAATTTTACGTTCGTTATTTTAAGTTTATAATTCTGTAATTTCGAAATCTTTGTCGTTCTATATTTGGCCGTTCAAACTTTTGACCCCCACCCTTGATTTTAATGAAACGGGACGTTTGTTCGTACAAAGAAAACCGATATGATTAACTCTAATGAATTTTCATTATATTCAGACTCTTCTCCTGCTCACTTCAAGTCAGTAACGTTGGCTGTTTTGAATCTTATGTTCATCAAAATAAATCCCTAGCCCTAGGAAAATTCGGCAAATGTACTCAAATTTTATGAAAATCTGATCAACCCTTGCATTTGTCCCAACATTTTCGTTTACTTCTGAGGTTGATAGAGCAACTTAGTATACAGATATTGTAATCGGATCTATCAAAATTACAATTGAATTCATTACAACCAAATACATCGTTTAGTTCATGTGTACATACTAGCTAATTCATTTGTTGGTTTAGAGGATTTTTAAAATATGTTTCTTTCAGCCTATTTGCGAATACGGTTATTACATTTTTTTGAATCATATAATATTTCGTTAGAGTTCGAAACCAGAGAAACGATTACTCAGTGATCGTAGCCCCAATGAACTTTTACCGTTACTTCAAGTCTAAAAAGCATTTAGCAGGATTAAAAAGATATTTACGGTTTTAAGGGGTCTTCTCACTTTAGACGCTAAAAAGGGCTATTTTCGTGAGTTTTATTGATAGGTTTATATTATAGATATTGATATATAAGTTGTCACACTTAATAAATACACTTTCGAAATACATAAAAAGATTTGTATTTATTTATTTAATAAATAAAGACTATGTCTATTTATAGACGAAAATTATCGTTAAAAAAATTTCCTGAAAAAATTGTGGGTCTGCGCTGTTGATGAAATCTCGGAGACGGATGATCCGAAACAAAAAAATCAAACGTTTTTAGACCCAGTATGTTGATGGATATAGCGCATATCACAGGATTTTTGATATATTAAAAATCAACAAAATGGCGGATATTTTTCGAAAAAAGATAAAAAAATGTTTTTTTTTCACCGTTTTTGGCAAAAGATAGTAAATATCGAAATTTTAAAAAATCATTAATATGCGCTACAGCTATAGTTGTAAAGAATATGTGGTTAACATTTTATGAGGATCGGTTCAGTAGTTTCGAAGATTTTATCAACAAGCCGTCGAAAAACGTTGTTTCGAGAAAAACGCGTTTAAAGTTTGTTTGGGTTACATGAACACATAAAAAAAATGTTTACGTATTTCGAAAGTGAATTTATGAAGTGTAACAACTTTTATATCAATATGTATAATATAAACCTATTTAAAAAATCATGAAAATAGCGTTTTTTAGCGTTTAAAGTGAGAAGACCCCTTAAAGAAATATGTTCCTCAATATACCGCGTTTGGTCCATTCAATAAGAACTTTTTCTCAACGGGGCAATTTCGCGACATTAACTTGAATGAAAAAAATCTTCGATTTGAGTCAACTCGCGGCCCTATTCGCATCAACTCGCCGCCGATATACATATAACAATACAATGGTAACACAATCAATCATTACATAAATTCTTACCGACAACTTCTAGGAAACCAGTGTTGCTCGACATAGGATCTGTATTGACCTGGCACATGTACCATCCCCGATCATTCTCTTGCGTGTCCCTTATGTGAAGGGACCACGTACGATGACCACTGTGCGTCACCGCGATACGGTGATTTTTCGTGATAACGTGAGTCGCTATCGTTAGGATAGTCTGCGTATCGACCCGTAGCCACGCGACCTGCAAAAGTGACCAGACGGAGATTTTCACACCTACACTCGTAATGTATAGATCGTACATGGTATTGGGCAAAACAATTTTTAAGGACACGCAGGGACAGAAGTTTTCTATGAAAGTCAACATTGCTCACTGGCTTGCGTCGTATAAACATGATGAACCTCTGATTTTTCTCGTGCCTTCCCTTAATTGTAACGGGTGAAACGTTATTTTTTCCTGTCAGCTAACCTTCACATGTAATATTTTGTGAATATTTATTCCAGGCGAAAAACATTGAAAGAATTTGCTTTTTCATATTAAGCTTTTACGACGTCTGAATATAAAAATGCTGCCACGAGACTTTTGTGGAATAGACACCGTAAAAACGAACGTCATGAAAGGTAGATAATTAATTTCATTCGCGTTTATATGTGTTTCTTAAGCACCTTCAGACCTCCAAAAAATCGATTTTTAGACAAGATTTATTATTCACACGCTTAAGAATATTTTATGCTCTTGAACACGTCAAAATTTCAATTATTATCATAGTTTTAGCAATTTGAAGTAAGCGCGGCAGAGAGTAGGCCCGCATCTCAAGTAGCGAGAGGATAGGAACGAGCGAACAAAGCCTTGTCAAACGGTATTGTTGAATATACACAGTGAGGATGCACAAAGTGGGAACTCGTTTACTCTCTCTGAACATTCAACGTTGCAGAATCAGTTTGCTTTGTAACGCAGTAGAGTACAGATCGCTTCGAGTATTGCGTTTTTTTTTCATTTTCTAAATTAAAAACACTTGTGAAAATGCTGAAAAAAGGAAGTTTTTATAGAAAAAGCAACAGGGAAGCAGTTAGACAGAAAAGACACCATTCGTTGAATCGCTATTTAATGGGGAATGAGAAAGCTAGCACCAGTACATAAGCAAAACCATTAAAGAGTGGTCAAAGCGTTGATTTTGAAGTTAACGCATCTTTGGAGTGACGATTAATTAATTTTATAAGAGATTTTCTGCCATCAGTAAAGTGGTGAAGTATAAAGAGTGCAGTGGTCCATGAATCGCAGATTGAAGGTGATATAAAAAATATTTGATTTCAAGACGCTCACGCGGTACTTTTTTTGCATTTTTCTCAAAACTACTTTATTCAAACCGATGGACAAAATATCTCGAGATCTACTAACCGATTTTTATGAAATTTCAACCACATATTCTCTAGGATATAGGATAGGATTTTTAAAAAATTGGATACCGCGTTCATCTTTTATTAATTTTTTCGACTCAACATTTTTGTAAAAATGAGTTTTTTTTCACGCTGCTGTCATTTCTATGAAATGTTTTTGAAAAATTTCCTCTATTTAACCGTCTAGCTATTACCTTTCTTTACAAGCAATTTCTATTTTTGATACGATGCTTGAAAGAGAAAAAATGCCACCATCGTCAAAGATTTTCAGAAGAACATGCTACTAGACAATTTATATCTTTACAATTTTTGAATATTTCGATTTTTTTTCGAAATTAGTTTCTAAAAATATAATGGATTTGTGAACAATAAAAATTATTTCATATATTTAATGGTCGCGTGAAAAAAAGTTATTTTTATACTTATTTTTCCGAGCGCCAAGGTGATGTAACCCGTTACGAGAGAAGTAATGAGACTAAAGCAATTGCCGTGATTTTCACTATCTTGATGATTTTTCGCTTGAAAAAGAGACGCCGGCAAAGATAGAAGACTGGAAATATACTTTATTAACCTGAACAATATTTGCTTTCCGTTTTCAACCGAATTCATTTCATAGTCAAATTCACCTCAGTGTCCTGACTAGAAATGTTTCTTCCCGGCAGACTAGGTCTGAATTCGGCACATCGTATTCCGTACCACGGCACGGTACAGGCCGCCGGATCAGGGCTCTACCGGGCGTGAAATGCTTTTTTACATCTGGCCATGACACGGATGCCGGCAACGTAACTGATCAGTGTACCATATCAGGCCCTGATCCGGTTGCCGTATCTATGCCTGAAATGGAAAATTAAAAAAAAAAAACAAAAATTACCAATAAGAAAATCCGGGTAGTATTTTTTGTTTCGGTACCTATTTAGCCATTCTAACACTTGTGCAAACTGTCTTTTTTTCTTTGCCTATTTTAATCATTCTAATTCTATTCAAAGAATGTCCATAATTATCTTACGAGTCTCGTTCTCCCGATTACTAGGTATGCTAGCTACTTGCACTAGATGTGGCCAGAAGTTTTTAGAGTCATAGGATAGAAAAAACAAAAGGGGACCTCTCCGCTGGGGTCTCCTTGGTGCTAGTTCGCTTCTCGCGCTCAATTTGTTTCTTGTGCGCGACGAAGTCACATCACTTTAGAGTCATTCTCCGTAATAATTTTTATTTAACGAAGTTATCATTGATTTAGATCATCATAGTATATATAATCATGGGAAAAATAAAGGGTGAAACTACCACGGAAGATCTCCTACGAAAAATGAAAAAGCTGGAGAAAAAGATCCAGCGCGCCTCGAAAAACGTCGTCTCTGCCGCCGAGAGCGTTGCGGAAAAAGAAAATTCAGTCGATCCTCTTTCACCTCTATTGAATATAGATAAAGGAATATTTATATGTTATGAGAGAACTTTTCGTTTCTCACTTCATTCCCTTCGGCGGTGGGCAAAACCGTGCGAAAGATAGGCTATTCCAGCTATCTTTGGGGCGACATAACTAAAAAATTATGTTCGTTTTCGTAGATTCAATGGCAGGCTTGACAGGCCAAGTCAATAATTTGGAACAACCAGTGACCCTTGAAATTATGGGTACTGGCAAGACTGCGCAAGAATCTCGAGAAATGAATCCCCCGATATTAGAAATACCGCGTGTTGACGAAGAATTGCTCAAAGCTGTTGGCATCGAAGCATCGTCTCCGCAGGGCAAGGAAGTCGAAATGACATCTCCGCTGGCAGCACAGTGGACCAGTTGGATTAAAGTGGGCATGAAAAAAGAAATTAAAGCAAACCTGCTTGAAACATATCCCCGCACCGGGAATTGCCCTTTGGAAGCTCTGAAGCTAAATCCGGAAATAGCGGCCTCGCTGTTCGAAACGTCCATCAAAAGGGACAAACACTTTGCTTATCCGCAAAATCTTCTAGGCCTAGCCATGTCAGCGCTCGGGGCAGGTATTTCTCTTCTCGTGGCTGAGAACGAGAATGGAGTCGATAAGCGACAGCTGTTGGAGTTTTTGGGAAACGCCGGAAAATGATTAACGATTGCACACAATCAAGAGCTAGTGGCCAGAAAACACTACATTTATCCAAGTTTTGAGAAGAAGGTAAAAACCATATTGGAGGGCAAAAATTCAGATAATTTTCTCTTCGGAGGAGATTTGGGCGATAAGATTAAAGCAGCTAAATCAATCGAGAAAGTTGTGCTCGATTTGAAACCTCAGACAGCGACAAAGTCGATACCGTTGCGTTCATCTTCGTCGACGAACTCGGAAACTGGAAGGGCCCTACTGTAAAGTTTCGGAACAATTACAAGTGGGGCAACAAGCAGAAAAATTTCCAGAGAAACGTCAGATTTCAATCGCACCAATGTCAGCAAGCCTCAAGCAGTGCGCGTCCAACAACGCAGAATCTAACGGGATAACATCAAAAGCTTCTACCTCGTCATAGACAGTAAAGGTGACACAAGTGGCAGGCCGTTTACGCCACTTTATGCCGAATGGGAATCGATTACAATCGACAAGTTTGTCTAGAGTTGTGTGAAAGGGTATCGTATTTCGTTTCATAATCCTCCTCACCAGAATAGTATTCCATTGTCTCCAACGTTTCAATAATACCCTCAAGTACGTAACGACTTTCAAGTTGCCTTAGATCGACTTTTGGTCTTGGGAGCTATTCGAGAATCTGTACCGTGTGAAAATCAATTCGTATCGAGCTATTTCTTGGCGCAGAAACCAGATGGTAGTCACAGATTTGTCTTAAAAGTGAAAAAAAATGAACATATTTATGTGTGCTTCCCATTTCAAACTTGAGGACATTCGAACAGCATCAAAACTCATGTTCAGAGATTCGTATATGTGCAATTTAGATTTGCAAGACGCTTATTTTCTCATTCCGGTGGATGAGGAAAGTAGAAAATACTTACGATTTCAATTCAAGGGCAAGCTTTTGGAATTTTTTGCTTACCATTTGGGCTATGCACAGCGCCTCTAATATTTACAAAAGTTTTGAAACCAATCGTGTACCATTTGAGACATCGGGGTTTCTCATCCATCATATATCTCGACGATATGTTATGCTTTGGAGACGACGCAGCGTCATGTTCTCGTAACGTTGAAATAACAATCGAGACTCTCACTTCTCTGGGAATTCAGAACTCAGAAATTCATTCTGGAATTCAGAAAATATGACTTTGGAATTACCAGGTAAGAAGAGGCGGAACGTATTCGATTGGGTCAAACGTTATGGTTCTAAAAAATCGTGTACCATTCGAGAATTTGCTCAATTCATAGGTAATATAACAGCAAGTTGTCAAGCTATTCAATATGGTTGGTTATATTCGAAAAGGTTCGAAAGAGAAAAATATCTTGCGCTGAGTCTCAATAATGATGATTACGAGGCAACGATGTTTTTACCCGAGTCTCTCCAAGAGATTTCGTCTGGTGGAAAAACAATATACTAAAGGCAGTAAACCCAGTATCAGAGTTGCACCTTCGGCGTGAGATATTTACAGACGCATCGCTATCCGGATGGGGAGCGTTTTGTGGAGATCACCGAGCTCGTGGTCTTTGGAAAGAATCAGAAAAGTCTTTTCACATAAATTACTTAGAGTTACTAGCAATCTTCATGGGGCTTCGATGCTTTGCCGACGACTTAGCGTCCTGTGAAATTTTATTATGGGTTGACAATACCACCGCTATTTCTTATTTAAATCGTATGGGCGGCATTCAATACCCACGATTGAACGAGATAGCCCGAGAGATATGACAGTGGTGCGAGGCCAGAAGAATCTGTTTATTCGCTTCCTACATCCCTTTTGAAGCCAAGGTAGAAGCTGACGAGGAATCGCGAGTTCGAAACAAATACCGAGTGGGAACTTGCGAAATTTGCCTTCGAAAAAATTGTACAAAAATTTGGTCCAGCTGAGATAGATTTGTTCGCGTCGAGGTGCAATACAAAATGTCAAAGTTTCTTCTCTTGGCACAGGGATCCAGAAGCAGCTGCGGTTGATGCTTTCACGCAAAACTGGTTTTCCTTGTCTTTTTATGCTTTTCCTCCATTTGCACTATTTTTTTAAACTTTAAGAAAAATTATTCGAGATCGGGGTTGTGGAATTGTTGTCGTCCCTTACTGACCCGCGCAACCTTGGTATCCCTTGTTCTTATCCCTTACAATAGGAGAAACTATTCGATTCGCACCCTCAATCTGACCCTAATTGCCAGCAAATTATCGGCGAAGCGTATAGGAGGAAAAATCTCTCGGAGTCTGCAATAGAATTCAGACGGCGTCTTTAGCAGAAGGAACCATAAAATAATACAGCAGCCCTTTAAAGTTTTGGATAAAGTATTGTAGACGCGTCAAGGGAGACCCGTATGAGCCAAATGCTGAGTCAGTGGTCAGAATTTTTGTCAGAGCGTTTCGAAGCAGGAGCCTCGTATGGAACACTAAATTCTACTAGAGCAGCGATATCGTTGATCTCTGAAGGAAAAGTCACTAGTGACCCATTGAGTAGCCGGTTCTTGAAGGGTGTGTATAGGCAAAGACCTTCAAAACCTAAGTACGATGAGACGTGGGACGTGAGCACTGTGCTTTATGCACTTGCAAAAATGTATCCTCTCACATATCTCAGTGTACTTGACCTAACGAACAAGTTAGTAACATTATTGGCCATAGGGACGGCGTATCGAGTACAAACCTTTTCGCTAATAAAATTAGTCAATATTACGAAAAGAGTCGGAAGTTTGGAATTAACAGTGCCGGATCTTATAAAGACCTCAAGGTCGGGAGCGTGTCAACCTCGGCTGCTAATACCTTTTTTCAAAGAAAAACCGGAAGTGTGTATTGCAAGCACATTAGAAAGATATATAAAGGTCACAAATCCGTTGCGAGGAAAATGTGAAAGTCTCTTTATTACAACAACGAAGCCTTATAAAGCGGCCACATCTTCGACAATAAGTCGATGGATAAAAGCAACTCTCGCCCGAAGTGGACCCAGCTCCAATTATTCAGCGCATAGCACAAGGCATGCTTCAACATCGGCAGCCCCCAAGAGAGGCGTTGATATTAGCGTAATTAAAAGTACGGCCGGTTGGTCAAAAGATTCGTTAGTATTTGCCAAATTTTATAACAGGCCGATAAAGGCAAGCCGCAAAGATTTCGCTTCAGCGATATTATTGGAAGATGATGTTACTGCAAGCTTGAAATTAAAATAATGATAATAACTACTATTATCATTATTCTTACTCTTAACATCTACCTAGTAATCGCGAGAACGAGACTCGTAAGATAATTAAACGATCAAACGAACTTACCTGTGAGTGAGGTTCGATCGAAATTATCTGTAGAGTCTCGTTCGAGGCGAGTACTCCCTACCCAATTTGCCTGTGGAAAATTATCCCGCCCTTGAATCATGTAAAAAATGGGATTTATGACATTTATCGTATTTATTTTTTATTTCTTTCCTGAACTTTAAACGATATGAGTGCGAGAAGCGACCTGTCACCAAGGAGACCCCAGCGCAGAGGTCCCCTTTTCTTTTTTTATCCTATGACTCTAAAAACTTGTGGCAACATCTAGTGCAAGTAGCTATACTACCTAGTAATCGCCTCGAACGACACTCCACAGATAATTTCGATCGAACATCACTTACAGGTAAGTTCGTTTGATCGTTTACTTTTATTCATGACGTCGAAGTTTGCGTCGTTGCAATGCAACAATAATTTGTTTACCTGATTTTTTGCCTGTTTAGGCTGTGAAAATAACTCACACGTTTTTACATATTCTTATTAGAGTGTAACGGTCGCAATTTGCAAAAAAGGCTTCTAAAAATGATTTTGTGAAAAAAATTCACGCCGTGCAAATAAAACTTAAATTTATTGATTTGATTGATTCAAATTAAAAGCGAAGGAAAAAAGTGTTGCATTTTCACGATGCAAACTCCAAATTTATTTTCATTCGTTCTTTGTATCTTGATTTGCCAACTACGGTTCCACTGATCCGTTCGACATCCGACACAGATCAGGCGTACCGTAACACGGCGTCCGCTGGGACGCCATATTACTTTTATTAGAATCTTGCCGAAATTATGCACGCAGCAACTCGGTTGTTGACTTTGATGGCTCCGAATAAGGTTATAGGTATACACGCATATCTGTGCTCGGGGATTAGTTGATTCGGTTAGTTGATCCGGATATCTACCGGATTAGCCAACCCCGGAGCACGGATGGGAGGAGGAAAATCGATCAGGCCTTGGACAGGTAACCTTAACAGAGCCTTGTGAGGGTTTCGTTAGGGGTCGCCTAATGTGAGCCTGATTAATGTGCCTTTTCACATGGCATCTGGGAACTACTGATCCGGCAGACATACGGCGCAGATCTAGCACGCACTTCGGCGCCCTAACAAGGCCCTTGCAAGATCACCTGATTCAGGACTGATCAGTTTGTCTTTATTACACCCGTTCTATGGATTCACTGATCCAGTGGATATCCGGCACAGATCAGGCGGGCGCATCTACGGTATTCCGGACCGTATCTTCAAACCTGCCTGATAAGTGATCCGGCTGCCGGAGCAACATTTCTAGTCGGGGTATTGTATATATTCTTGGAAGTAATAACGATTGGGTATTGTCGCATTCGATGTATAGCCGAGAACTCGACGGATCCTGCCTGAAACAATATTGAATAAAGCTTAAGTCTTCCGGTTCTCGGAGGCCGAGGCTTCATGAAAACGGAACAGCATAATTGTATATAAGGAAAATGCACATCTGCATAATTTTTCGCTTAGCTTAGCATATCTCTTCAGCCCCGAAGAAGCGTCTGACTCTGGTATGCTTTGCAGCTGTTCTTCGCTCCGCAAAAGCTTTAATTGTGCGAGCAATGATTTTTTCTATGCCGAGATGAATGGATCAGGTATGAAGGTCTTACTTCGGATATGCATGACACCGGAAGCAGCTACAGAAAAAGTGAATACCGAATAAGAGATCACACACACGCTCACATACACACGCGCGCGCACATATGTGTGTATGTATATAAATATTGTGACGGGGATTCTAGCCACGAGAACGGGAACCGAACCTCGGAAGGTTTTGGTGTGAGAACCATCACCTTCGGCCATCTACTCGCACTTGTGCATCCGCAATTCTCGGGGGCGTTAAAGAATTTTGTTTCGCCAAATTTTTTCAACCGGTATGCCCTGTGGTCGGGAAGATTCCCCCTGACACACCATCGGAGACTGGAGCTCTCCGTAATTTTTGTTTCATCGGAATCATAACCGATATGAACTGTAGCAGTATATCATGGCCGCTCAGGCCGATCGTGGTAGAGGGGTCGGGATTCACCCGCGGAGTAGCTTAAACGTTTGTACGGGACCTGTAACTTTTCGCGACACCGGGATTTTCACTATAAAATAAAATAAGTTTCTTTTTATTGTGCGAGAACTAGTGCATTAACCTCTCGGGATTTTTCACGTGAAAACTCGATGGCGAACACGAAACGCGAGCGAGAGCGTTACTTATGAGAACGGGAGATCGCGACTGTGCGCCCCTAGCGCGGGAGTGAGAGTGCGACGTAACGGGCGCGAGAGAGACAACTACACGTCTCTCCACCGCGAGACCGCGAAGCGACTCGATTTCGCGCGACGGGAACCGAAACACGACTCTACGGTACAAGTAGTTCAGTCAAAAGTGGCCAAAGTCGGAAATTTTTGCGACCGCTTAGTGAAACACGTGTTCCTATGTTAATGGACCCGGGAAATCCGAATTTCTAGGAATTTTAACTATTAACAATGAAGAAAAGGGTTAAATACCGAAAAATATGCATTATTTCGAGAACGAAGAGGAATCCGTAAAAAGTTTCGAACAAAAGTTGTAGAGGGGAAGATTTTACCCGGTAGGTGTATATGATATTTTTTCAAGATCTCCAATAGTTTAGCCGTAAAATTGAAAAACAAATTCATACCAAATACTATCAACGCGCGAGGCACACGGACGTGACGAAATCGAGAGGTATGAGCATCGCTGGTAACTCACTCTCTCGCTCTCGCACGGCCGCTACCACGCTTCGTTCGGGGGTCCCCGACGTTCGATCGGGTATTTTCGGCAGCCCAGAGGTACGTCAGCGGCTTCCCCTCTTGTCGGCCCGGCGCGCCAACCAGCAGCTCGGGTCGAGAGTCCCCGGGACCAATCGAGTGTTTTCGCGGGGGTTAGATAGGGCATGGAAAATTTTATTCAGGTACGGACAAATCCGTTACCTGCTAATATTTCGTACACTGAAATAAAAAGAGCGAGAATAGAGCATTTCGTTCAAACGACGTACAGAAAAGTACCTCTTTTAAAGGTCAAGCTCTATTAGTGGAAACGCCTATATGAAAAGAATGGTTATGAGAAATTTTGTTTAATAATGATTTTAACATAATTTGTTTTCTTTGTGTATAAAGTGTTTAATGCAGTAAAGACATGAGATTGAATGATAGAAACTCTAAATTCTAATATTAATAATATAATTTGTGTTAAAATAATAACATATCATAAAATTATTATTGATGAAATAGCTGATTCTCTTATTAAAGTTAAAAGTAAATATCCTGCAAATATATTTGTTGTTCATCGAATTTATCAAGTTAAAGGACAAATAATATTTCTAGTTGTTTCCATTAAAACTATAAAAGGTATTAAAAGAAAGGGAGTCTTTTGGGGGATTACATGCGCAAATGCAAAGTTTGTATTGTTTAATGAAAGGAAAATTATTAAACCAAATCAAAGTGGGAGGAAAATATTAATTGAAAAAATTAAATGTCTTGAACTTGTAAAAATATATGGGACTTGTGAAAAAATATATAATATTATTTCTTAAAATTAATATAAATAAAATAGTGAAATAAATTATATTGAAACAAATAAATTTATCCAATAAATAATTTTGAATTCTTTGAATGAAATCAACTATTCGAAATAATATTGGAATAATAACAAAATTTGAATAGAATAAATTGAATTCAAATCAACTATTGAATTGGTATTAGAATCAAAAATAGAAAATAAATTTTTTATCATTTTAAGATACATTTTTTCTCGTTTTTATAATACGAATTAATATTTTTTTCAATGTAAATAAAATTATATTTAAAGTTAATCAATTGTATAGTGATAATTGTGGAATGTAAAAATTATTAATTGTAGTAATTTAAAAATTACATTTCAATGTTATATTTTAACTCATTTATTTCATTAGAGGTAACATAATGGCTATATATTGATTTAAGCGATCAAAACTTTAAATTCAGTCATCCAATGAAAATTGATAAGGAATTCATTGTATAAAATTTTCATGATTAGTTCTTTCAATTGCAATAGGTATAAATCTATATATCTAATATAATCCAGATAGATTTATATTAATTAAAGTTTGATTACTTCGGCCAGGGATAAAATCAATTTGCACACCTAATGATGGAGCAGTTCAGGAATGAATTACATCTGAAGAATTAATTAATATACGAATTTGATTTTTATATGGAATAATTATATTATTATCCACATCTAATAAACGGAAATTATTTATGTTCACATCATTATTTTTAATTATAAATAAATGAAATTTAATTTTATTAAAATCTGAATATTGATAAGATCAGTAACACCGATGTCCAATAGATTAAATTGTTAGAGTTGATATATAAATTTCATCTGTTAAATATAAAACGTTGAATGCAGGAATTGCTAGATGAATAAAAAGTAATATCGGAATTAATGTTCAAACAATTTCAATATTTTGATTTTGTTAAATAAACTTATTATTCAAATTACTAAATAATGAGGAAAAATAATATAAATAATTATAATCGTAATTAGCAACAACATTATTAACGAATGATCATAAATTTGTTTTAAGTTTTCTATAAATTGTGAATTAGCATCTTGTATATTAATGATGAATTAGGTAGAAATTTCATTAATTTAGAGTGAATTAATAATGATATATTAAAGGAGTTTAATTAAATATATGATTTAATGGGGAGTCAAATATTCTTAATCATTCAATTGAAGAAATTGTATACATTGAAAAAAGATTTTATCGTTGAGGTGATATTCGTTCTCATATTAGAAAAATAAAGTATATAATTTTTAATATTGAAATTAAAGATCCTATAAAAGAAAAAATATTTTAAGTTATATATGAATCAGGATAATCATAATATCGTCGAGGTATTCCATTTAGTCCCAAAAATCGTTGGGGGGAAAAAGTTAAATTTACTCGAAAAATATTCTATACAATTGAATTTTTAATATTTTTTTTATGTAATCTTAGGCCGTTTATTAATGGATATGGATAAATAAAAACTCCTATAATAGCAAATACAGCTCCCAGAGATAATACATAATGAAAATGAGGTACTACATAATAAGTATCATGTAAAGTAATATCACTTGATGAATTACCTAGAATTACTCCAGTTAATCCTCCAATTACAAATAAAAATTCTAATCTTCAAAGGTTTGAAGGATCTAATTTTATTTTGATCCATGGATGGTAGCTAATCATCTAAAGACTTTAATTCCTGTAGGGATTGCAATCATTATGGTTGCCAAAGTGTAATAAGCTCGAGTTTCTATGTCAATTGTACATATATGATGGGATCATACAATGAACCCTAAAAACCGAATAGCTAATATTGCATAAATTATACGAATAGAACAAAAAGTTTCTGTTTTTTTCATTTTGGTAAAAAATTATATGGGAAACCGAGTACGGGAAATTATATGGTATAACCAAATCCTGGTAAAATTAAAATATAAACTTCAGGATGTCCAAAACATCAAAATAAATGTTGGTATAGAATTGGATCTTCTCAACCTGATGGATTAAAAACAGTATTTGAATGTCGGTCTGTTAAAAGGAAAGTGATAACCCCTGCTAATACAGAAAGAGCTCATAATAATAAAATTGTTGTAATCAATATTCATCATGAAAAAGAACCCCGATGAGTTGGTCTGATGGTTAGCGTTGCGGGCCAGCGGATCGGGAGGTCGCGGGTTCGAATCCCAGTTGCTTACTGACGTCAGGAAATGTTTTTCTTCGACATTTTCTCAGCAAAAAGCGACTAGTTCCGTGACTGGGAGGCGAACATGGGACCGACTGTATCAGTATAGGTTTTCGGCAGTTTCCCTACGCCCATGACTGGTGAAAACATGAGATATGCATGGTGAATACGATACGGACGAGGAAGTCGGCTGCGGCCGCAAGGGGGTGGGGGTAATGGAGAGAAAGAACAAGTGTAGAGTGGTGGACATATAAGTAGTGGAGCCTTGTAAAAAGCCTAAAAGGCTGTGCAAGTAAAACTTGAAAAAAAATATATTAATCATGACAATACAATAATTTGTTGAAAAAAAGATATTAATCATGAAAATACAATCTCTTGTTCAAAAATAACATTTAACAAATAACAATGTAACATTTTTTTATATTTATGATTGTGGTAATAAAATTAATTGCTCCTATAACTGTGGATAATCCTGCAAGATTAAGAGAGAAAATTGCTATATCTAATGATATTCCTTCATGATATAAATTTAATGAAAGAGGTTTCTTATAGTTAATCAATTAATAGAAGGAGGTGAAAGTCAACATCGCAAATAATTTATGCGTGGAAATGATGTATCTGGGGCTGCTAATATTAAGGGAATTATTCAATTCCTAAATCCTCCAATTATAATAGGTATAACTATAACAAAATATGATGAATGCATGACGTGTAATGATGGAATTATATAATTGATAATTATTAATAAAGTAACCAGGGTTACCGAATTCTATACGAATTGATAAACTTAATGAAGATCCTATTATACCAGATCATATTCCCAAAATAAAATAAAGAATTCCAATATCACTATGATTAGTAGAAAAAAAACTCATTTTAGAATGATTTTTTAGTTAAAAAGAATATTGCAAATTTAAAGATATATTAGTCAAAATTTTAAGTAATGTGTCCGATTTAAGTAATGAATTGTAAATTCATTTGAAAGATTAATTCTTTACTATAACATTATTAAGATTTAAAAGTAAGTTTTTATTTTTATTTTGAAGATTAATAGTTTTTTAACTTAAAATGTTAAATAATTCAATTATTTAACATTCATAAATTTAATGAACTGATAAATAAAGTTATGGATAAATTATTTATATTATTAATATTAAAACTTTATAATATAGACTAATTTCTAAGATCATTTTTTCATAAGCCTAAAGAAAGAATAATACGTATGTAAAATAAAAATAAGATTGATATAATTATTGAAATTAATAAGATAATAAATGTAATTTATTGTTAATTAAAATATTAATTGAAGATCAGGAAAATAAAAAAACGGTTGGGGCCACGGCTTAATTTTTATTCTTAATCCAAATAAAACATTCATATTTTGGTATAGAAATATTTTATTAATCTAAATAATTAACAAATTCATATACAGCGGTATTTCTAGAATTCCTATCGTTTATTTTCTGGTTCAGTCTGTGCCGAAGAGCCGGGGAGCTGTCAGGTGAAAAACTCAGTCTCGATGGATTCCGTGCGAAAGGAAATATAGCCGGTAGCGGAGTCTTCACAATCCGACAGCTTAGCTACACTCCCGCTCAAAAGTTTGGATACACTCATCGATATTTCTTGCCGCACTTGAAGTTGGATAACTCTGCCATAAAAAAGATATCCAAATTCCCAAGGCGGCGTTTGAAAAAGGGTGTATCAGGCTACAGTTTGTCGATTTTTAAAAATTTTTACGATTTTTTTTTCGACCCAGTACGCCCTTTGGTACTTGACCGTTTTTAGGCCTTTTTTCGACCATCGCGAATCGGGCGCACATTTTAAGGAAATTTTTTGTATTTTTTTTTACCATGAAAAACTCAAAAGGGATGATAAAAACTCCATCTTCCTCTATTTAAAAAATTTTTGCGATTTTTTTTCGAAATGTCATTTCATTTTTTGCTAAAAAAGATAGATTTTGAAAAATTCAGAATAACTCGAGAACAATAGGGTTAAAAAAAAACATCAAAGATGAAAAAAGTTGCGTATTTTTATACTGAATCGCCTGGAATTTTTTCATAATTTTTCCCCGAAATTTTTTTTTTTTTGAGTATTCTCACTCAATAAAAATACTAAAAAAAAAAATTCGGAGAAAAATTCGGAAAAAATTCCAGGCGATCCAGTATAAAAATACGCAACTTTTTGCATCCCTGATGTTTTTTTTTAAACCCTATTGTTCTCGAGTTATTCTGAATTTTTCAAAATCCATCTTTTTTAGCAAAAAATGAAATGACATTTCGAAAAAAAATCGCAAAAAATTTTTGAATAGAGGAAGATGGAGCTTTTATCATCCCTTTTGAGTTTTTCATGGTAAAAAAAAATACAAAAAATTTCCTTAAAATGTACTCGCGTAGCTCGTGAGAGTTACGAGTAAAAATACTCACCTCATCTAGACGAGTTTTTCGTCGAAAAAGCCGCCTTTGGCTCGGCGTACCGCGTTTACGATTCGTGGCATCCGTTCGATGAGTTTATCGAGTTGGTCTTGGTTGAGACTCGACCATGCAGCCTGCAAATGCATCCAGAGATCCCACGTGGAAGATGGACAATATTTCCGGATTTTCCGATCAAGCTCTTCCCACAGAAGCTCGATCGGATTGAGGTCCGGTGATTGCGGCGGCCAAACCATGTTGGTGATGATCCCAGTCTTTTCCTTATTTTCCAGATATCCTCTGCAGAGTCTGGAGCTGTGCTTCGGATCGTTGTCCTGCTGCATAACAAAACCATGGCCAATGGTTCGGAGACCGGATGGAAGAGCGTGTCGAACTAGTATCTGTTTGTATTCTTCCTTTCTCATAATTCCTTCGACTTTTATTAAGTCTCCGGTACCATGACCCGAAAAACAGCCCCACACCATCACAGAGCCACCCCCATGTTTCACAGTGAGCAGTAAGCATTGGGGTGCCATTTTTTCTCCGGGATTTCTTCTCGCGAACACTCGTCGACGAGATCCAAATACGATGAATTTGGACTCGTCGGTCCACAAAACATTTTTCCACTGAGCTACTGTCCACTTTCGATGTTTTAAAGCCCACTGGTACCGTTTTTTTTTTATTAAGGAGACGCAGCAGGGGTTTTTTTATCGCGACACAGCCTCGGAGCCCAGAATCGAACAGCCGACGTTTTACTGTTGCCAGTGATATCGAGGGTTCATTCGATTGATTATATTCTGCTCGAATTTCCGCGGCGGTTAATCTTCGATTCCTCTTACTAGTGAGGATGATCTTTTGATCGTCTTGGGGAGTTGTTTTTTTTTTGGCCGGCCGAAGCGACGACGATCTTGATGAGTGCCCGTCAATTTCCACCTCGCGATCGTTGTCTGGATCCCTTTCAAAGAAACTCTAATTTCTCTTGCAATTTTTCGATATGGAACTCCTTTTTTCCATAGCGCTACTATTGCACCCCGTTTATCGAGAGAAATCTGTTTTTTCCGTGCCATATATGAAAAATTGATCAATAATTTTCTTGCGAAAATATGCAAATTACGTTTGATTTTGTACTCGCGTTTGAAGCATTCGCGCAGAATTGACTGTCGTCGTCGACAATGCTTGTAGTATTCCGCAAAATTTCTCCTTCTTTCTTCTATTTTTTTTCTCTTTTTTTCTTTTCTTCTTTCTTCTTCTATTAACAATGTAAATAGAAAAAAATATGAGAAAAAAGATCACCAATTTCACGACAAAACGATTGTTTTCTTTTTCATGCTTTACCGTGTCCTCAAGGTTATTCAATGCCGTTTTTCTGCAACGCTGTCGCGTGAAAAATAAATCAATATTTTCTCATATTTTTTTCTATTTACATTTTTAATAGAAGAAGAAAGAAGAAAAGAAAAAAAGAGAAAAAAAATAGAAGAAAGAAGGAGAAATTTTGCGGAATACTACAAGCGTTGTCGACGACGACAGTCAGTTCTGTGCGAATGCTTCAAACGCGAGTACAAAATCAAACGTAATTTGCATATTTTCGCAAGAAAATTATTGATCAATTTTTCATAAATGGCACGGAAAAAACAGATTTCTCTCGATAAACGGGGTGCAATAGTAGCGCTATGGAAAAAAGGAGTTCCATATCGAAAAATTGCAAGAGAAATTAGAGTTTCTTTGAAAGGGATCCAGACAACGATCGCGAGGTGGAAATTGACGGGCATTCATCAGGATCTTCGTCGCTTCGGCCGGCCAAAAAAAACAACTCCCCAAGACGATCAAAAGATCATTCTCACTAGTAAGAGGAATCGAAGATTAACCGCCGCGGAAATTCGAGCAGAATATAATCAATCGAACGAACCCTCGATATCACTGGCAACAGTAAAACGTCGGCTGTTCGATTCTGGGCTCCGAGGCTGTGTCGCGATAGAAAAACCCCTGCTGCGTCTCGTTAATAAAAAAAACGGTACCAGTGGGCTTTAAAACATCGAAAGTGGACAGTAGCTCAGTGGAAAAATGTTTTGTGGACCGACGAGTCCAAATTCATCGTATTTGGATCTCGTTGACGAGTGTTCGTGAGAAGAAATCCCGGAGAAAAAATGGCACCCCAATGCTCACTGCCCACTGTGAAACATGGGGGTGGCTCTGTGATGGTGTGGGGCTGTTTTTCGGGTCATGGTACCGGAGACTTAATAAAAGTCGAAGGAATTATGAGAAAGGAAGAATACAAACAGATACTAGTTCGACACGCTCTTCCATCCGGTCTCCGAACCATTGGCCATGGTTTTGTTATGCAGCAGGACAACGATCCGAAGCACAGCTCCAGACTCTGCAGAGGATATCTGGAAAATAAGAAAAAGACTGGGATCATCACCAACATGGTTTGGCCGCCGCAATTACCGGACCTCAATCCGATCGAGCTTCTGTGGGAAGAGCTTGATCGGAAAATCCGGAAATATTGTCCATCTTCCACGGAGGATCTCTGGATGCATTTGCAGGCTGCATGGTCGAGTCTCAACCAAGACCAACTCGATAAACTCATCGAACGGATGCCACGAATCGTAAACGCGGTGCGCCGAGCCAAAGGCGACTTTTTCGACGAAAAACTCGTCTAGATGAGGTGAGTATTTTTACTCGTAACTCTCACGAGTTACGCGAGTACATTTTAAGGAAATTTTTTGTATTTTTTTTACCATGAAAAACTCAAAAGGGATGATAAAAGCTCCATCTTCCTCTATTCAAAAAATTTTTGCGATTTTTTTTCGAAATGTCATTTCATTTTTTGCTAAAAAAGGTGGAGTTTGAAAAATTCAGAATAACTCGAGAACAATAGGGTTTAAAAAAAAACATCAGGGATGCAAAAAGTTGCGTATTTTTATACTGGATCGCCTGGAATTTTTTCAGAATTTTTCTCCGTAATTTTTTTTTGGAGTATTTTTATTGAGTGAGAATACTCAAAAATAAAATTTCGGGGAAAAATTCTGAAAAAATTCCAGGCGATCCAGTATAAAAATACGCAACTTTTTGCATCCCTGATGTTTTTTTTTAAACCCTATTGTTCTCGAGTTATTCTGAATTTTTCAAAATCTATCTTTTTTAGCAAAAAATGAAATGACATTTCGAAAAAAAAATCGCAAAGTTTTTTTAAATAGAGGAAGATGGAGTTTTTACCATCCCTTTTGAGTTTTTCATGGTAAAAAAAAATACAAAAAATTTCCTTAAAATGTGCGCCCGGTTCGCGATGGTCGAAAAAAGGCCTAAAAACGGTCAAGTACCAAAGGGCGTACTGGGTCGAAAAAAAATCGTAAAAATGTTTTAAAATCGACAAACTGTAGCCTGATACACCCTTTTTCAAACGCCGCCTTGGGAATTTGGATATCTTTTTTTTTGCAGAGTTATCCAACTTCAAGTGCGGCAAGAAATATCGATGAGTGTATACAAACTTTTGAGCGGGAGTGTATATATACTTGGCTGCCGAAGATACCCGTTCGACTTTCGGAGACCGTCGGCCCAAGCATGTGCAGCGCGCCGGCAAGAGAGTAA
>OX101786.1:40595552-40621356 GCA_944452715.1 Ophion slaviceki
ATAGGGAGTTTATATAATTAGATATAATATCATATACCGTTATATATAATTAAATATAGTGTTGTATATAATTATATATATACGTGAAAATTTTATTTACGGTATATAAAATTGTATACGACTGTATATGAGTACTTTTATTTTCTTTTGAAATACATATAATTGTATATATCTTTATATGGCTTCATATATGAATAGATGTAGAAATAGTTTTCTTTGGTTTTATTCGCGTATGGAAGCAGGTGAATCAAAAGATTGTTTATTAAAAGTTAACAAATTATGTATTGGTGCAATATATTTACCGAATTTGACTACAATTATTGGGTTTCTTACAGAGATAATTTCCAGTTCTGATCAGTTGATTAATATTAGTTTTTTCTTGATATTTTACTGACAAAATGTCATCGCTTTCTTCGACTGGTATAATATGTGTCACAATAGCTTTTTTCTACATGACAAAACATATCAACGTATTTTACATTGAAACGTTGAATTTATAAAATATAAATTATAAAATATCATTTTATAATTATAATTATAAAATTTTATTTTTATAAAATTTATATTTATAAAAATATAATAAATATAATAAAATTAATTTATATTTATTTTATAAAATAAAATTATAAAATTTTATTTTATAATTATAGGATTATAAAATATAAATTTATATTTTATAATTCAACTTTTCAATGTAAAATACATTGATATGTTTTGTCATGTCGAAAAAAAGCTATTGTGACACATATTATACCAGTCGAAGAAAGCGATGACATTTTGTCAGTAAAATATCAAGAAAAAACTAATATTAATCAACTGATCAGAACGGGAAATTATCTCTGTAAGAATCCCAATAATTGTAATCAAATTTGGTAAATATATTGCATCAATACATAATTCGTTAACTTTTAATAAACAATCTTTTGATTCTCCTGCTTCCATACGCGAATAAAACCAAAGAAAACTTTTTCTACATCTAATCATATATGAAGCCATATAAAGATATATACAATTATATGTATTTCAAAAGAAAATAAAAGTACTCCTATACAGTCGTATACAGTTTCATATACCGTAAATAAAATGTTCACGTATATATATAATTATATACAACACTATATTGAATTACATATAACAGTATATGATATTATATCTAATTATATAAACTCCCTATAAAAATATTATCTCCACACATCATTATATACAGAACTATGTATAATTTTATCAAATCAAATTTGACGGAAGTACATTTATATCGGATTATATATACGAATGTATAGAGTTATATACAATTATATATAAACCTATATATAAATATATATGATTGTATATCATTTTTATATAATTGTATCGAAGTATATACAATCATTTTTACTCCGGTATTTTATCGAAAAATATGAATTTATGAATTCTAAAGACAGATTTATAATCAGCGACCTCGAAAACCCCCGAGTGCGACGTTTTATCCGATTCAAATGAACTTTTGCATTTTTGTCCGCCATATTGGACCCGCCATTTTTAATTTCGGAATTTTGAGAGCAGAATCATAATCAGCGACCTCAAAAACCCCCGAGTGCCACGCTTTATCCAATTCAAATGAACTTATTCATTTGTGTCCGCCATATTGTATCCGCCATTTTTAATTTCGGAATTTTGAGAGCAGAACCATAATCAGCGACCTCGAAAACCTCCGAGTGCCACGTTTTATCCAATTCAAATGAACTTTTGCATTTGTGTCCGCCATATTGGATCCGCCATTTTTTATTTCGGAATTTTGAGAACAGAATCATAATCAGCGACCTCGAAAACACCCGAGTGCCAAGTTTTATCCAATTCAAATGAACTCTTGCATTCGTGTCCACCATATTGTATCCGCCATTTTTAATTTCGGAATTTTGAGAGCAGAATCATAATCAGCGACCTCGAAAAACCCCGAGTGTCACATTCCATCCGATTCAAATGAACTTTTGCATTTGTGTCCGCCATATTGTATCCGCCATTTTTAATTTCGGAATTTTGATAGCAGAACCATAATCAGCGACCTCGAAAACCCCCGAGTGCCACGTTTTATCCAATTCAAATGAACTTTTGCATTTGTGTCCGCCATAATGGATCCGCCATTTTTAATTTCGGAATTTTGAGAACAGAATCATAATCAGCGACCTCGAAAACCCCCGAGTGCCAAGTTTTATCCAATTCAAATGAACTCTTGCATTCGTGTCCGCCATATTGGATCCGCCATTTTTAATTTCGGAATTTTGAGAGCAGAATCATAATCAGCGACCGCGAAAAACCCCGAGTGCCACATTCCATCCGATTCAAATGAACTTTTGCATTTTTGTCCGCCATATTGGATCCGCCATTTTGAATTTCGGAATTTTGAGAGCAGAATCATAATCAGCGACCTCGAAAACCCCGGAGTTCCACGTTTTATCCAATTCAAATGAACTTTTGCATTTGTGTCCGCCATATTGGATCCGCCATTTTTAATTTCGGAATTTTGAGAGCAGAATCATAATCAACGACCTCGAAAACCCCCGCGTGCCATATTGCATCCGATTCAAGTGAACTTTTGCATTTTTGTCCGCCATATTGGACCCGCCATTTTTTATTTCGGAATTTTGAGAGCAGAATCATAATCAGCGACCTCGAAAACCCCCGAGTGCCACGTTTTATCCAATTCAAATGAACTCTTGCATTCGTGTCCGTCATATTGGATCCGTCATTTTTAATTTCAGAATTTTGAGAGCAGAATCATAATCAGCGACCTCGAAAATCTCCGAGTGCCACATTCCATCCGATTCAAATGAACTTTTGCATTTTTGTCCGCCATATTGGATCCGCCATTTTGAATTTAAGAATTTTGAGAACAGAATCATAATCAGCAACCTCGAAAACCCCCAAGTGCCACGTTTTATCCAATTCAAATGAACTTTTGCATTTGTGTCCGCCATATTGGATCCGCCATTTTGAATTTCGGAATTTTGAGAGCAGAATCATAATCAGCGACCTCGAAAATCCCCAAGTGCCTCATTCCATCCGATTCAAATGAACTTTTGCATTTTTGTCCGCCATATTGGATCCGCCATTTTGAATTTCGGAATTTTGAGAGCAGAATCATAATCAGCGACCTCGAAAACCCCCGAGCACCACGTTTTATCCCATTCAAATGAACTTTTGCATTTGTGTCCGCCATATTGGATCCGCCATTTTGAATTTCGGAATTTTGAGAATAGAATCATAGTCAGCGACCTCAAAAACCTCCGAGTAGCAATTTTCGTCTAAATCCAACTACTTTTCATTTGGGACACCGAGCGTGAAATTTTTCGTGTCACTAAAGGGGTGAAAAGCGCCATTTTGGGGGTGAAAATGTTGATAACGACGAATTAAAAAAAATTATTGTTCAATCGTCACTATTCTATGCACCCATGCCCATATAGGGTCGCCTGTCGTAACAAAAATGCCAGCATTCAGCCATTAAACGGTTTGCTGATAATCGGCCAATGATTCGTCGACCAGCATTGGGGTACTGTAGGCGGATGAACGGCTTGCCAGATCTATGCCAGCCATTCGTGGGCCAATACTATCGCACCGATAATGTGGCGATCAGCATTGGGGTATCATAGGTAGATGAACGGCTTGCCCGATCTATGCCAGCCATTGGTGGGCCCATACCATCGCACCAATAATATGGCGATCAGCATTGGGGTATCGTAGGCGGATGAATGGCTTGCCAGATCTATTCCAGCCATTGATGGTTTGTTTTTGGGTGTTTTGCAAATGCAGGTCGTTAAACTGTAACACGTAAAAACAAGGGATAAGGTTTCGAAAAGCATATCCCTGATGAAGCTGAAAAATTGCACCAACCTTCTTTTCAATACTTTAAGAGAACCTTTAAAAGAATATTGGCGACTAGCAATAGTTTTCGATATATCGTATATTGAAAGTTATCTATTGTACTGCGCTTTTACTATATTAAATAAACCCAAACAAACCCATCCCACATGGCAAGTGATATGCACATACCGGCGAACACTGTTTGCCAGGAAGCAGCGCGGCCGGAGGAGTGGGGGGTGTCTATCGGATATATAGATATACTCGTATGGCGTGAAATAATAAACTTTATAATGCGATATATCGAAAACTATTGCTAGTCGTCAAAAATCCGTTAACGGTTTCTCTTAGGATAACGAGAGGAAGTTCATTGCAAAATTTCAGCTCGATCAGAGGAGTATGCTTTTCGGAACTTCACCCAAAACGAGCGAGTTGTTTATATAGCCTAAATGGACCGAAAAAATTGTCGGTAAACTTTAATGTCACGAATAAAATTATCGGCATAAAAGTAAGGAACGAACAAACGATGGATTCTGTAAGTGTTAGAATGGCTAAGTGGGTAGGGCGCTCGACACTAGAACGAAAGGCGCAGGTTCGATCCCGATGAAAGGTAAAAACTTGAACAATCCAGAAACCATTTTTAATGCAATTATTCTATGTACATGGACATAAGTAAAGCATAAGAAAACAAAAAAGATACTACTAGAATTTTTATATTCATAATTTGTCAATTTTTTGTTTTTCATTTCCGCCAGAAGATCCGGCAGCCGTTGCTGGGCCAATATGGGCGTATGATAGTTGGCCAAGTCTTAGCAGCCATTCATGGTTTACCATTACCAACCATGCATGGTGCGGATCTGGCTCGTTTGTATAGTCATTACCGCGCCATCGTTTATTATCTGGCAACCAGTCGTGGGCCATTACTGTGCCGATTGTAAAACCCTATTTGGGTGGTTGAAAAAAAAATCGGACTTTTCAAAGGCTTCGATGTGAAAAAAAATTGAAAAAAAGTGTCATCGATTTTTCCTGTTTTTTTTTTGTGTAAAAGCCGCCATATTTTTTTTCCCAATGGACAAAACACGATTTTGAACCCAGATTCTGAAAGAGCACACTCAAAAATACTAGGGAACGTATCTCCTCATTTTTTATGATTTTTTTTATATAATAAAAATGTGGCTTGAAAATGAAGGAAACAATCGCGATTCTTGGGCGTTAATGGGTTAACAAAATAAAAGAGCGAAACGACGGCTGACCACTATTGTTTCTCCAGATCGGGATCCGGTACTTCGTCGGTCTCGATCCTTGATAAATTTCGGTGGCGTCGCTTTTTTGAGTGACGGGAACGGCTACGGCTTGGGAAATACGCCTCTCCTCGCTCAACTCTTAAGCTAGAGTAATGCGATTTTTCGGACAAAGCATTATTGCGGGCCTGGGCCCGACCGCCACCCTTCACTTACTTCCAGCCGTCTTTATATGGAAGTTCGACTGTATATATATGTACTATAGGTATATATATTTATTTATTTACCGGGTGTCCCATTTTAATCTTACAGAAGATTTATCTTAAAAAATACTGCTCTGCACTGCAAAAAAATACTTAATTTAAATACGATCTATTCAAATCAAATAGGTTTTTTCCTCGGCTCACGGCCTAATACGATCTTATTTGTTCCGAAGATATTGTTTGGTTTGTTTCAACTTTCCTTTTTAAATATTGAACATATATTCAAATTGAATAGAAGAAGATTCGATTCAACTAAATCTCTATTGATTTACAATGTACACTGTGAATCTAAGTGTACTATATGCATAAAATATTTCATAAATCCAAAATAAAAATAAATACTTTGTTGAGGGTTTCACGACAACGATTTTGTATCGTAATTCGCCATTCCCTGGCCTTTTAAGATGATTTCTATCGAAGAAAATATTTCACCTATATAGGAATCGAACCTAGAACCTACCTACTCACAGCAGCTACGCACGCTACCCCTATGCTACTGTCACGTCCGGAAGGGACGTGGGCATATATTTTTTGATTCGCTCTTTTTTTGCCTACGACAAGCGCAATAGCACGGGATGAGGGTAAAAAGGGGTAGTACTTGGAATGAGTTGAAATTAGGACATCATCCAGTGATTTGGTTTCGAGAAATAATGCGACAAATTAGTACAAACTGAACTAAAAGTTTATTACAAATAAGTGAATAGATTAATAAAGTTACTTATACAGAAAAAATGACAATGAAAATAACTATGAAGTGGGGAAACAATCGAATTAACATAGAATTAAATTTGTCGCTTACATTGGTCGCTATATGTTCGTGGGTGTATCCGTGTGTAGGTACGCTCGCTCGCAAGGATATCGGTTGTCGCTCGCAGATATACCCGAGTAGAAATTTCTTAGGGTTAGCCTGACCAGGATCAGGCCCCGATCAGGGTGCGATAGGGGTAACACCTATTACGGAGCTCCTGATCCGGCCCCGATCGGGCCGGAAGTATTTAGGCCCTACATCAGGCTATACTAAAATGGCCCTACTAAGGCCGTCCCTGATAAGATCCTACTAAGGCTTTCCCCGATAGGGCCCTACCAAGGCTTGTCCTGACAGGCCCTACTAAGGCTTTCCATGATAGGGTCTTACTAAGGCTGTCCCTAATGTGGCCCTACTAAGGCTTTCCCCGATAGGGCCCTACCAAGGCTTGCCCTGATAGGCCCTTCTATGGCTTTCCCTGATAGGGCCTTACTAAGGCTGTCCCTAATGTGGCCCTACTAAGGCTTTCCCCGATAGGGCCCTACCAAGGCTTGCCCTGATAGGCCCTACTATGGCTTTTCCTGATGAGGCCATAAATGGGCTTGCCCTATGCCTGCCTCAGCAGTCGCTAGATGCACATAACCTCTCATTTTTCACATGGAAACTTCAATTTTACAGCATGGTAGCTTCGGAGTTTCGATGCATTACTGAATTCTATTTAAAAAAAGGTGCTATAGACTGTTACGACAAAAAACGTTATGCAACTTGGATGCGTGTTAGATTTCGGCAGAGAGAGAGAGGAACTATATATATATATATATATATATATATATATATATATATATATATATAAGGTTAAGTTTCAATAATCTATAGCACGTTATTTGATAAACCGCTTTAATTGTCACAATGATATTGATATACTTAACTACTTAACTAATTGATATACTTTATGTGATACAACAAATAATTATAGGAATTCATTTGGTCTGTTATGCCATATCTGGGGCCAAGATGTTACAAGCACTCGGTAGCATAGGGGCAGCGTGCCTAGCTTTGGGTAGGAAGGTACGAGGTTCGATTCCCATATAGGCGAAATATTTTCTTCGAACAAAAACGTTTCAGCAGGCCAGGGAATGACGAATTATGATACAAAATCATTGTAGTGGAACTCTAAATTTAGTGGTTCATTCCATTTTGGTTTTTTGAAATATTATATGCATTTCTTTCTGATCAGGCAACCTGATAGGGGCCTGATCAGGCAACCAGATCAGGCCCATATGTGACACAACGTTACATTTCCTAGTAGGGCCCTTTCAGGCTGCCTTATTAGTGCCCTACCAGGGCAGTCAGGCAACCTGATCGGGCCCTGATCTGGGCCCCATCGAAATTTCTACGGGGTAAGGGCCTAGTTGACGGACGCCACGCTTAGCGTACGGAAAGCGGTCACCAGCTCCAGACTTGTGGGGCGCTGAGAGTATTTATGTATATACGCGTAATAAACAGCACTTGAACTACTTTACGGACTCCAGGCCGCGAGAGTCGACAAAACGTTCATACGACACTTCGGTCAAAACCCGAAAATGTATAATATTCGAAACTCTATGTGGGAGACGGAACCTCAGGAAGAGTGCCGTTTTGGTCATCCAGTTCTGCAGGGATTGGACCATTGGTCGTGAAGATACCTGTTGATTAGCATGATTGGTCGCGGTATGGTGTGTGAATACTTTACAGATTCATTAGTCACGTGCGTGGTCTTATTCCAGGGAATCGGTTCTGACTAATATGCGTATAAAGAGAAGGAGACCTTTGTCCCGTGTTTCGGCGAAAAAGCGTATGGGATATAGAGTTCGATATCTGAGACATAAGCATTCGCATGGTTTGTGTTATGTCGATTTATGACGATGGTGAATTCTCATATCGTATTATTTAGTCGGATGTCTTATTATTAAGTCGGAGTTATAAGTTCGTCGAAGCCGTCTAGCCTATGTTATATTTAAATAATCTAGGGTCGAGGCTTCTCTTAGTCCCCATGCGGATGGGCCGACGTAGAGTTTTTGGAGTCTGTTGATCAAGTTGATGGTTGATTTTTCGTTCGACAGCTCTTCTTGGAATACGCGCCTGAGATCGTGTTCTTGGTGACAGCCAATGGGATAAGAAAAGTCGATGACTGTGGCGGTGTGACTATCGTGTATATATCGCTGTGATTTGAATATGCTCGCGGAACGTACGCAAGTTCCGTTTAATACTGTTATGCGTCTTATTCTTAGATTTATACATTTAATACGCTTATGACGGCAAATGAGAATATTGGGAATAACCGAGAGAAGGCACATTCGCTAGGATGTAACACTACCGAGTGCTTGTTTCATCTTTGTAAATTTTTAGGGTTCAAAGTGGGACGGTTAAAGGATTTTTTAATATGTATAAAGTAGATAATTTTTAGGTTAGAACACCTTTTTTTTACTACTTTAGCGCTATCCGTGTTGTAGAACGTGGAGGTAAAACTTTAACGTCCCAAATGTAAGTGTGAGTATGTGTGTGGGTGCGACTTCGTTTAGGTCTGTTTGATAACCGAAATAAACCCAAACAAGGATTACGCTCTCCGGCTTGTCACTTCTCGTATATCATATTTTTAAAAAACATGTCAGCCATCTTAACGTCACCCTTTGGAATTTTCGACCAAGATATTTTTTAATGTCCCCCTCTAAACCCTCAAAGTTTCCCTACACTCAATACTTGATCAGAGCAGTATTTTTCGACATAAATCCGGTCTAAGATAAAAATGGGACACCCGATATATCATAAATGTTTACCCTACTGTCGAAAAATACAGAGAAAAAAAAGACGGGTTTCCCATTTTAATTGTGCACCTGATTTATCTTGAAAAATACTGCTCCGATCAAGTATTGAGTATAGTGGAACTTTTAGGGTTCGGATGGGACGTTGGAAAAATGATTTTTTGGTTCAAAATTTAAAATGGCGACGTTAAGATGGCCAACATATTTTGTTTAAATATGATAAAACGGAAGTGACGAGCCGCAAAGACCTAATCTAAGCCGCTCGAGTGCCTCACCGGAAAAATAAAAACGCCGCAAACACGTTGAGGTACTTTCGAAATAGAATGGCTCGTGGTTTTTCTGATAATAAATCGCTGTTGGTCCTTCCGAATTTGTAACTCGGTATTATGACATTGGGAAACTAATTACCGTAAACTCTCATAGATTTTTTTTTTTTTTCAAAACAAATTCAATAGCTTTTATCGTTCGTTGTTTCCTATACGTGGCGTACATGCAACGCGGGGTGTTCGTCAGTGGCGTCGAAATCCCTTTTTTAATTACTTGGCCCCGGGACGCTGCCGGGTTCCTCGATAAGAGAACAGTATTGTTACAGTATTGAACAGAGGAAACGATCGTAATGCTATCATTTTTTTCATACACTTGTAGTCCAGTCATTATATACATTTGAAAATGCAAATGAACCGAGAAGGATAATTTTTCAATATAGTGTGGGCGCGGGGGAGGGGCCCATGATTTTCTATGAGCTTTCTCCGCCATATTGAAAAAAGAAGCGGTAGATTTGGTTTTATTGCGATAACACGGCTCTCCGTCATGACACAAAAATGCCGAAAGTAAACAATTACGAGATTGAGACTTGTTTTTGCTGGTTTCTCCTTTCTCGTGATACATATCGAAAAATGTCTATTATCAAACTTGTAGAGCACCCTAATAACCGCAATGTAATTTTTTGGTTTTTTGAAGACAAAAATCACGACTTTTAGCGCATCGTAAAGTTGGCAAGTCCGCGCGAAGTTTTGATTTCATAGCTCGCGCGGTTGTATAGATGTGTTGTAAGGGATTTACAATTCTAGAAAAAAATGATTAAAGTACAATATAAATAAGTAAAACAGCAAAGTTATAAATCATACATATGCAAGTTATTATGCAAATACATGTTTTGTGAAAATTTGAAGCTGCCTGTGGGTGCAGAAAAGCAGGGATTGCTTGTTCCATCATTTGCCTAAATTGAAGTGGGCAAACATGCAACAACGGCGATAAAGTCGGCATCCTGCTCGATGAGGATAATGAAGATGAGGATAATCCGACTATCAAAGAATCATCTCATGTGGTTGAAGAATCTTCACAACTTGATGAGTGTTCCGAATAGGAAGACTGTGAACCAGGACCATTGAAACGAAGAAAAATATAAATATTAAAAACGGACCTCCATTCATCTTCATCTTCTACAACACAAAAACATGTATTTACATGATAAATTTTTTACGTGTGATCCATAATTTTGCTATTTTATTTATTTATATTGTACTTTAATAATTTTCTCTAGATCTGTAGATCCGTTACAACATATATATACAACCGCGCGAGCTATGAAATCAAAACTTCGCGCGGACTTGTCAACTTTACGGTGCACGAAAAGTCGTCATTTTTTGCTAAACAACAAAAGAATGTATGTTGTAGGCATGAACATGTTCTACAAGTTTCATACTAGGCATTTTTCGATATGTATAACGCGACAGGCGAATATAGCAAAAAACAAATTTCAATCCCCTATTTTTTTACCTTCACCTTCGATATCTCAACATCGATCAACGGTAGGTGAAACATTCATATGACCTAAATTGTGGAGCGTAAACGAAGCAACGAAAAAGTATATCATCGCAATTTTCGCATCATAACGGAGGGCCGAGTTAGTGCAAAAAAACCAAATTTACCGCTTTTTTCATGATGGCGGAGAAAGCTTATGGGAAATCTTGGTCGACAATTTCAAGCTTTTCTAAGCTCCCCCCACACTATATTTAAAAATCAGCCTTTTCGGTTCATTTGCAATTATCGGCCTTTTTCGGACATAACGACTGGGCTACTGTGTTAATCAAAATATATTTCCGTTGAAAAAGAAATGTAATTTTTCATCTTAAATATGTGTATGTATACATTCAGTAAATTCTAGAAAATCAATTTTAGGACTCTATTCCAGACACCCTTCTGCATGGTATACAGGGTGACAATTATAACGTGGCCATGTGCTTTTTACCCATGTAGGTTTCGCTAATCGAACCGTAACGGCCAATACTTGGACCAATGTTGGCGGGGCGATAATCGATTACCCAATTGTACGTCAATGCTCGGCTCAGTATTGACTGGCCAACATTGGTTTCCTGATACGAGGCCAATGTTCGGCCAAATATAGGCTCGCTAATCATTGGCTTGTCGATACGAGGCCCATGTTTTGCGAAGTAAAGACTCGCCAATCATTGGTTTGCCGATACGCAGCCAATGTTTGGCCAAACATAGACTCGCTAATCATTGACTTGTCGATACGAGGCCGATGTTTGGCCAAGTATAGACTGGCCAATCATTGGTTTGCCAATACTAGGCCAATATTCGGCCAAGTATAGACTCGTTCACTATTGGTTTATCGATATGAGGCCGATGTTTGACGAAGTATAGACTCGCTAATCATTGGTTTGCCGATACGAGGCCAGTGTTCGGCCAAATATAGGCTCTCTAATCATTAGCTTATCGATACGAGGTTGATGTTTGGCGAAGTATAGACTCGCCAATAATGTTTCTGCCAATACAAGCCCAATGTTCGGCAAAATATAGACTCGCTAATGATTGGCTTGTCGATACGAGGCCGATGTTTGGTGAAGTATAGACTCACCAACGTTGGTTCGCCGATACGACCCCAGTGTTCGGCCGAGTAACGCATGATGGAACCGCAATTCGTATATTGACGATTCATTGTTTCGCGTCGAAGTCATTGAGAGACGAGATAAACACTTTTTACGAGTCCATTGGACATTACTCTTAACAAATATACTACCAAATCAATGCACTCATTTTTGCCCGATTCTCGAACGAGCTCATACGCGATACGCTGCCGATTTTTATGAACCATCCTACACTGACAGAAAAATTCCATTAATATTAACTAACCGCGTCTATTTATTTATTTTTTATTTGAATTAACCAGATTTTTCGTGAAATCAATTTTTTCCCATTGCATTCCATTATTGGAATTATTCATTTTATATATATTTATTTATTCAAATTAAACTTGAACTAATGAACTAATGGTCTTTCTTTATTGCAACATACATATCAAAGGGTTGTGGGGGTAGAGAGGGTGGAAAGAGAGGAACTATATATATATATATATATATATATATATATATATATATATATAGGTTATGTTTGAAAATTCTATAACATGTCATTCGATAAAACTTTCTAATTATTACAATGATATTAACTAATTGATATAGTTTATGTGATACAAATAATGATGAGAATCCATTTGGTCTCTTATGACGTATCTGCGATTCAGATATTACAAGCACTCGGTAGCATAGGGGCAGCGTGCGCAGCTATGAGTAGGTAGGTTCCAGGTTCGAGTCCCATATAGGTGTAATATTTTCTTCGAACTAATCGTTTCGAAAGACTAGGTAATGACGAATTACAATACAAAAATAATTTTTTTTTTTTGCAGTTCAGGACCAATTTTGGTGATCTACATCGGGTCACAATTATCCGCCAAGACTCGGTCAATAATCGGGCCAAGCTCGAGTGCCAATGATGGCAATCTTGACGGGGGCTTATTGTTGGCCGATTCTCATAAGCCATTCTAGGGCCAATATTGATTGCGAATATCGGGCCGCTCTTATCTTTCGAGGCTCGGTCGATGATCGGGCCAAGCTCGAGTGCCAATGTTGACAATCTCGGCGTCGAGCATCGGCCAATTGTTGGCCACTACCGATTACCCTACATGGGTAAGGGCCTTGCGCGGAGATTTTGTGACTCAGAAAAATATGATTTGTAAACGTTTTTCAAATTGTCAAAAAAATACACATATATAGGCTGTGGGTTGTGGTGGAGGGGTCAGGATTCACCGGCGGTGTAGCTTAAACGTCAGGCTGTGGGTTGTGGTAGAGGGGCCGGGATTCACCGGCGGAGTAGCATACTTAGGGGAGGCTGGGGTCGATAGAAACACGGGTCAAATGAAACAAGTTCAATAACTCGAAGATGGTTATTCATAGCGGCGGGGGCCCAAGGGGGAAAGGAACTGTTTTGCATATCGGAACCTGTCGCCTTAGTTCACACCGCCGCTCCGACAGCATCGAACATTTTATGTGGGTGCATCGCTTTTTCGACACAAAAAGTAAGTTTTTTTATTACTATTATTTTGCGTATTGCTCCAAAACTATTGTTCCTTCTTCAGCGTTGTTTACAATCATCATTACTGTGAATATCCTAGTGAGTTTATTGTGGTCAGCCCCTACCTACAACATTTCGATTCTTTGTTATTTGATAAATTATTGGAAGGGAGGGTATGAAACAACCCTCCCTTGAGTTGAAACCCAATGAGTTGAAACAAACGGTTCGGGGTCAATTGAAACGTGTTTCTATCGACCCCGAACAAGCATTTTATACGTAAGCAAGTTTTCCAAATCTCGTTTTTTTTAGATGCCAAGAAACCGTCCGAAACTACAAACCGCGGAAGTTGCGATCTCGAAAATTATAAAAAGGCATATGAAGATACCAAAAAATATATATGAAAATAAAAATATCAAAACACTAAATAGGAGTAGTAAAAAGAGAAAGACAACAATATACACCGATACCCCAGAAAAAGAAGAGACTAGGAAAGAGACTGAAGAGAAAGACCGGAAAAACAGGCTAAGAGAGTAAAAAAGAACCTCGGGGAAAAAAATAAAGAAAAAAGCAAGAACAAGAATAGACGTCAAAATGGAGAGTTTTCTACGGATGATGAATCTGAAAAATACTTCTGTGTAGTTTGCGTGGGAAGTTACGGCCGCAGCAGACCAGGAGAAGCCTGGGTGCAGGCTGCGGGCACACGAAGTTTGCACAGCAGGCGATCTGATTTAATAATGTGTTTATTTCAGTGTTCCCACCAATAGGTCTTTGTTTATTTCTTACAAGTTAATAAATATTAGATTAACACTTTTAATAATGTTGTCTTTAAATAAGTCGATCTCATTGAGTACCTCGCTAGTAACAAAAACTATTCTCTAACTGATTATCTTTAGTAAATTAAAACTAGATAAGTAAAATAATATTGAAGCACCTCAATATGCCTTCGGTGATACTAAAACTGGAATGAAAAGCAATAAAACCGATTGTTGTAATTAAAAGTGTACTTTATTCCCAACAAACATACTTTATCACTCCACACACATCATTCACAGTACTTCGATTTAATAGAAACATTAGTTCAATCAGCTGAAAACACCTGTTTCACCCCCCCCCCCCCCAGGGACCGTTTCGATTGACCTCGACACAGGGTCAAATGAAACGTTTTCCAAGGGTCTTAAAATAGCTTTTGCCTAAGTTCCGGGCATATTAGAAGCAAAATCAATAATGCTATCATATAGACAGATAATCTAGCCATAGTTTAAGCCCATTACCAAACAGACAAGGTATAAAATGAAGCCACACTAAACGATTTTCTCAAAAACGTTCCAATTGACCCCAGCCTCCCTTACTTACTTATTTTGTGGCAAATGCTACTCATAAGTAGTATTTGCCACAAAAGAAGAGCATTCCAGTTAAAATCAAAATTTCATTTTAAGTACAGCAGAATGAAGATAATTACAATCCGATCGCCAAGCACTCCTGAAAAACTTATTTTGTGCAATCCGTCATCGAGGAAAACATTATCATAGATGCATCTAAAAGTGGTTAAACGGAATTTAATTCCCCTAAAAAAAGTTTTTTTTAGAAGTCTGTCGTATTCGGAATTCAGATATCTCCATTATGCCAAACTCGAGGTGGCATTTTCATTATTTTCCAGAATGCTCTATTTTTTTCTGACCAATACTACTCATCACAAAAATATGCTGTATTTTTTTCGGAGAGGACTCGCAAAACCTTTAAGGGGGGATTGTCTTTTTTTTTCGCAAAATTTACCGCTTTTTGGGAATTTTTTTGTGAAGAAAGTATACAACGGAAAACTTGTGAAACTTGGCATATAGTTTTATTGATCTGTTTACTACATACAAAAAAATTTTTAAACAATTTCATCGAAAAATCCGCCTCCCACCCCCCTCGACGCGCGATGGTCCTTTTTTGATGGTGTGCACGATTTCTCAAAAACTATTCAACCGATTGCCTTCAAATTTGGACAGAATGCTCAGCTGACATCCTTTTATCGTTTGATGAAGCAAAAAAGCAATACGTTTAATAGTTTTTTATTTATAACAAAAAATCGATCAATTTTTTTCGAAAAATCGATACTTCAAGTTCAAAACGTCACCAAATCGTCAATTTTTTTTCCCTTCATCGAACGATAGCTATATGTGTCTAAAGTAAAATGCTTTTTGGGTTTTTGTTGCAGGATGAACGTGAAGGCTGTAATCGTGCACACCATCAAAAAAGGACCATCGCGCGTCGAGGGGGGTGGGAGGCGGATTTTTTGATAAAATTGTTTAAAAATTTTTTTGTATGTAGTAAACAGATCAATAAAACTATATGCCAAGTTTCACAAGTTTTCGGTTGTATACTTTCTTCACAAAAAAATTCCCAAAAAGCGGTAAATTTTGCGAAAAAAAAGACAATCCCCCCTTAAATATAATATTTTTCTCGGTTGCAAAATCTCCGCGTCAGACCCTTATAAAACACATGGCGACTTGATCATCGTCCCCTGATATATCTTTGCAATGTATGAAACACTTTCGAAAAATTAAATTTCTACGATCCAGCCAGTCTTCTAAAAGTAATTTAATGTATACTTTCTCAGCTATTTCACGTCTACCGCTAAAGGTGAAAGCGATTTCCCTTAAAAACGACGGTCAATGAAATTTAAACGTTTGCCGGCCATTTTTCCGTTTTTCATTAAAGAAATAATGGAAGCAAATCTCAGCCGTCTGTTCGGTGTAATAAAGGGTAGTGCTGTAGCGAACCTCAGGTAGTGGAACAAAACCAGGCTTTACGCCATCGTGAGAGTACGATGCATTGCTCGGCACTTCATGCACTAGGTACATACATGCCTCGTATTGCGATGGATGACTTTTGTCACATAGGGCTTGTTAAAAGTACAATTTTCGCTGGCTGAGATTTCACCATACGACGGCCTTGTAGTGCGTTAGGGATTTGTATTATATATAAAAAAATAACTTATCTACAACAGGCCATGAATGATAAGTGTCAATCTGAACATAAAGGGAATGGGTGATGCTATAAAAATTCTTCAACGAAGAACCCGCAGAATATGTCTCTAATATGAAAGCTCGTTGTTCTCCAGTGAGACATTATAACACGAGGTTCGAAGTCCGTAAAACGGGAAAAAGGAATTTAAATAGAATGTGCGCAAGTTGAAAGGCAAAATGGACCACCCGTGAACAAGAGGGCAAAAAGGAAAGTACGGATGGACAGCGAGAGAGTACATTGTGCAGCTAGCTATTCACATGGCTTAGTGAATAAAATCTGACCCCAATGATAAAAAATTAATAGTTTGTCCAACATAGCATTTTTGCCTCGTGGTAAACAATTATTACGAATTTTTTTTTTGTGGAAACTAAAAAATAACCAATCTTCCACGAAATTTGAACTCTGGTGTACATAACAATACCTTGTAGGAATTTGGTGCACTGTTGACATAATTGAAGAAAGTTATCGAAGATTTTTATTCCCCTGGTGGAAGAGATAAAGCACAGAGTCAATAGCGTTTTGTCCTGCATTGAGAGCGCGAACGGTTGGAGTGCAAGCGATGCCCAGTGTGAAGATATAAAAGAGTCGAGAACAGGGTTCCAGAGAACGGTTATCATTGCCTTGAGGAAGGCAAGCCACTGTTAAGAACGGTATCATTCTGCGTTGAGAGTGAGCCAGTAGAAAGTAATGAGAGCACATGTAACGGTCGTATGTACGCGAGAATTGTATGCGCGCGTACAAGGGAAGAGTTATGCAGACACGAGAGAGCTCTCGTACTCTCGTCCCTATCTCTTTCTTTTCCAGTCGAGCTTAGGGAAAACGAGTAGAGAGCGATGAAACGCATTGGCAGAGCTTAAGGGTTGACACGCGAGGATTTAACCGGCTGCTTCTGCTTTTGGTTCGTCGTCATCGTCGTTGCTGTCTTCGTCGTCGTCGTCGCCATCTCCACATTTGTCGCGGTGTCTCTCCCTTTGTAGCGCACCGGTGAATTGCACCGAGTAATTATTCAGTCTGTGCCGAACCTACTCCAACCGTTCTAGTTTACAAATGATTCATTTCTAAAGTGTGTACGAGGTGAAGAGGTAGATGGAAGGAGCGAAAGAGAGAGAGAGAGAGAGAGAGAGAGAGAGAGAGAGAGAGAGAGAGAGAGAGCACATTGCTCCGTCGTTTACACAAATAGTCATACTCCGGTACACCGGTACGTACGTATTTAGCAAGAGTTCTCCATCACTCTCTTGCATTGCTGCCTAGATAATATTTTCCGCAGTTGTTGCTGGAGCTAGAATTCTCTTCATTTCTGTCCCCTTTGCAATCTCCTCGTGGTATGTCTGTATATTGTTCGGGGAACCATATTTTGCGTCGGGTATACATTGTCGGAAAAGAGTTGCTGTACGACAATAGGCAAACCTTTCGCGAAGATGAGCGAAACGGATTGCCTGGACCGCCGCGCGGTGCAACCGCTTCTCGATGTGGGAGCTATGTGTGAAGGGACACCATACTTGAGCACCGCGACAAATATCCTATTGTCTACGAAAGTGGACAATACCGCGTGTACAGCAGCGACTCAAAAAATATCGATTCTGCTTCCCACCTGCTATCCTAGAATGAAATTTCCGCTTCCCATGCTCGTCCAAATTTCATGAAAAATCTTTGGGAAAATATGCTTCGCGTAAAAGGTTTCTAGGTTTGGATAAGTGTTAATAGTTTGTTTACCTTCACTGGATATGTTAATTGTATTATTTATTTACACAGTACATTAAGATTTGTTTCTTATACGCCGTAATGTATTAAGAAGGAGGAAACCTTTAGCGGAGGAAAACATTTGCTGAATTTCATGATCTTTTTTTTTGCAGGAAAGATTTCTCCACCATTTTTGAGTCTTACAGTATGTTTCATTACTGCTTTTGGCTATGATATTCTTGATGTATTAATCTTTCAAAATGGCGGAGGTATGGTACGATGTTCTAAACTACATTTTTTAAACTGGCGTGACGTATAGCTAAAAAATTAATCGACCTATTCTGATGAAATTCGGTATAAATCTTTCTCATTTTATTATGTAAAACATGACCCCAAATGTTTAAAAAAAAATTGAGGACGATTTTTTTTAGTGCAAAGCGTGCCATTTCATCGATTTTCAACGTTTCTCACATTTCCATTAGTTCATATTCTGCGAATGGGTGTTAATGAAAGAAAAATCTTAGTCGGTTGTTCTTTTCAGATTAATTCCGCCGACGCTACGGGTGACGCCGTCTGACAACATCCGCCGCAACTCGTTTAAAAGACCGTGCCATACACCCGCCAGTTTTAGAGATTAATTGAAAAAACCGTGTAACAGCCAAAAATTGTAATAAAATATAGCCTAAGTCTAAAAGATGGTGAGGAAATGTTTCCTGTAATAAAAATCATGAAAATCATCAATTTTTTCCTCGCCTGAAAGTATTTCCTCCTTTAAGGCAGATTGCTGTCCAGTAATTTGCAGGAAACGTTTTTTTAATTTGATTCGTTATTCTATAGACGTTTCTGAACACATCTGTGAATACCGTTTGGTGGTACTAATAAAATTATCCGACTTATAGACATTAAGGTGGTCGTCAGGGTGATCGTCGTGTTTACACATTAAATAAGTATTCTAAGATGAGAATCAGTCATCCGTGCGGATTTGCGATATATTAGCGTCCAGGCGGGATGTATTGCGTTGTATTACATTGTCACATTCGTATGTATACGCATTCAAAGGTACACAAATTAAATATATTCAGCCACGGCGTCTATCTGCGATTTCGGCCAAATCCTTCCAAATTAATATTGCGTGAATTATTGTGCGAAATCTCCACACGAGATGTTCGGATCATCACATGGACACAAGACGAGATGATCACATCATCACACGGACACAAGACCATCGGATGAGGGAAACTTCGGAACGCCACCTGCGATGTACAGACAAGTGGGTGCCGAGAGACAGCCAATGATGCGGTTCAAACGACGCCACCAGAAGACACCTTCAAATCCGTTGAGAGTACCCACACGTCCATACAAAACGTCGAAACCGAAATAAGCCAGGCAAGTAGCCTCGCAGGTCGATTAACATTGTTTTCTCCGCAATAGGAAAATATTACAAGTCATGAAATTATTCTTGGATTTATCATGGACATAAAATCCCATTCAAAGAATATCCCCCAAACAGAAATCGTGTACTTAACCGAACTTGGAGTAAAGCTGAAAAAAATAATAGTGAAAATGAAATTAATAAGCTATTTTTGGAAAATACAATCGAAGAATGCAAAGAATCTGCAAATCAATTAATTTCACTCTTCTTTTTGGTACCTAAACCAGACGGTTCCTAACGCTTCATTCTAAATTTAAAACATTTGAACGCTCATATGGACGCACCACATTTAAAAATGGAGGACAACAGGTCCGCAGACTTTATTGTCAAAAGGGGCAGATATGGGGACCATAGATTTGAAAGACGCATATTATTTGATACCTATTAACAAATTTGATAGAAAATTCCTGAGATTTCGGCTGGACAATAAACTTTATCAGTTTACCGGCCTGCCGTTTTGCTTGAGCACTAGTCCCTTCGTATTTACGAAACTAAATAAACCTGTTCTGAACACGCTGAGATTACAAGGTATTTCACTGATCATTCATTATATATGGATGATATTCTATTGATAAATTTAAAATTGGAGGAGTGTTCAAAAAATATTAAAAAGGCAGTAGACTTATTAGAGAGTCTAGGCTTTATTATCAATCGAGCAAAGATGCATACATCTAGGTTTCATCATCAACTCGAACGATTTTAGATTCGATCTTACTGAACAAAAGAAAATTCAAATAAAAAAGATGCTTGAGAAATTCAGTCCGGAAAAACCATACAAAATTCGAAACTTAGCAAAATTGAGTCGCACGCTATGCGCGGCTGCACCAGCGATTGCGTACGGCACCAAGAGACTTGAAAGAGCAACATTTCTTGCACTTGAACTCAATGAGGAAAACTACGACGGTACTTTGACATTGCAAAAAACGGTTATGCAAGATCTTCATTGGTGGAAGAAAAATGTTGGGTTTGGATACAATCCAATACGAATGCAAAAATTAGCTTTGGAAATCGAGACTGATGCATCCTTGACGGGATGGGGAGCATACTCGGGAGGACACGGCACACACGGTTTCTGGAATGAAGACGAGAAAAAATATAGTATCAATTACCTTGAACTATTAGCAGCATTCTTGACATTGAAAAGTTTCGCTACAGATTTATCAGTCTGCGAAGTGTTATTAAGAATTGACAATACCTCTGCTGTTTCTTATATAAATAGAGCCGGAGGTATACAGTTTCCACATCTAAGTGAGTTCGCAAGAAAAAAATTGGTAGTGGGCTGAGGACAGATGCTATGGTTCGTTGCTTCATATATTTCGTCCAAACAAAATGCCCTCGCCGGCGCAGCATCCAGAATTACTAATATCGATGCGGAATGGCAATTGGATAATACAAAATTTAAAATAATTAGAAACCAATTTAGCCCCTTCTCAATTAACCGCTTTGCGTCAAGACATAACAAAAGATGCAAAATATTTTACGATAGATTTCCGCAGCCAGTGGAAGCAAGAAAAGTACTACGCTTTTCCACCATTCGCAATTATTCTGAAAGTATTGCAAAAAATGTCCATCGATAAAGCACAAAGAATAATAATTGTTCCTTACTGGCCAACGCAACCATGATTTCCGTCTTTTACCTCTATGTTAATTGCAGAATCGATCGTATTTAAACGTTCTAAAAAGTTTTTATTATCACCATGCAGGACGATAATGCATCCTTTGGCATCCCGGCTTTCGTTGGTGGTAGGGAATGTGTCAGGAAAGCATTCTCAAAACGAGGCATTGAAGAAAAAGCGATTCAGGTAATGATAGACTCGATGACCTCGTCGACCTTAAAACAATACCAAACATCGCTCAAGCGTTGGTGGGACTTCGCAAATCGACAACATTTTGATGTGTACGAAGCTAAAGTCCCACAGATTACCAACTTTCTTACAAAAATATTCGAAGAAGGCGCAAATTACGGTACCCTGTACTCTGATCGATTGGCAAGTGCGCTCATGTCCTTTCGAGAGATTGCTCGATTTTTTAAAGGAGTATTCAAACAAAAACCTTCACGACCAAAGTACGATACTACCTGGGATACTGAACCAGTGTTACAAAACCCTAAAAACGCTTTCGATGGAGAAAATGTTCTTAAGGGAAATGGGAGAGAAAGTAGCCATCTTATTAATTCTTACAACAACTCAAAGACTCCAAACTTTAGCACTAATCCGAACAGATAATATAGAAACGTCGGAAGCGGGAGTTTTTATAAAGATTCCAGACCTCACTAAAACATCGAAACCAGGACAAGTACAACCGGAACTATTTCTACCATTTTTCGAACAATCGAACGAATTATGTGTAGCATCTGCAATTTTAATTTACTTTAATCGAACCCAGCGATTCCGATCTGAAAACAATCATCGACTCTTCATAAGCTCAATAAAGCCATATAAAGATATAACTGAACAAACCATCGGCCACTGGATAAAAAACCTACTAAATAAGTCGTCATAGATACCGAGAAGTTCACTGCATACAGCACAAAACATGCAAGTGTAAGTGCGGCTTTCAAAAAGGGAGTCAACATTGACACGATACGTCGAACGGACGGTTGGTCCCAACGCTCTGGGATGTTTGCTAGGTTCTACAACAGGCCTATTCAAGGAAGAAAAGCACCGTTGCGTGTGCCATTCTTAATTAAGAACGTTTGTTTGTTATCTTTATCTGGAGATAAATTAATAGAAGGCTTTCAATCGGCACCAGTGCTACTAGTAATTATTACATATATGCTGAAAATCTACTGTTTATCATCGAGAACGAGACACGTAGTATAATCGCACGATCAAACAACCCCACCGAAGGCGGGCGAAGTTCGATCCTTATTATACGAAGCGTCTCGTTCGAAGATGATCTACTCCCACCCAATCACCCATTCCCAGACTTAGAGATCATCTTCAAAAAATGTGATAACTCTAATAGCATACTCTAAACATATGAAGAAAAATCAACGGGCGGTGTGACCATGGCAACCCGTGGAAACCATACTTCCAAAATATATATATCGATAGGCTCTGAAACGTTGTGAAGTTACGCATGGCAAGCTACAGTTTATCATCTTCGAACGAGACGCTTCGTAAAATAACGATTGAACTTCGCCCGCCTTCGGCGTTCGGGTTCGTAATACATAATCAAATCGGAAATAGCGAATGGATTAATTTCCAAGGCAACGGGCGGGACGATATGCATTGGAATCCACACAACGTCCAGCCAAATAAGTGATTATTCAAATCATTGTCTCGCCCATTAACCGGCTTATCAATGGCTTGTTAATTGGGAAAGCGATAATGCCGGTAATACATTGTTCGCTCCGATAAAGTTGGTATGGGACAATTGGGTAATTTCTGTTAGAGACCTAATAAACCGCACTTATCGAGTTCTCGTAATGCTTTGTACAGGCTGACTCGACTATTCATTTTTCCCGTTCGTTAAGGAGAGATGTACACCTAGATGGTCGAGGTCGAGGTTTTAGAAGCTACGAACATCCCGTCGACCGTAGAAGACCCACACTATGGGCCTGGTATCGATGATTCCATGTAAGTTGACAAATTTCATGATTTATTCATTCCCAAATTTTCAAACGCGTTTTTCTCAAAACCACGTTTTTCAAATCGGTACCCAAAATTTCTCGAAAACCAATGAACCGATTGCCTTGAGGTTTTTTGTGGTTATTCTATACACCATTATCTAGTACTTGTCATAGGATTTTTTCCCCGTTACTTAGTTTTTGTTTTATAGGCAAAATAATAACCAATTTTTCGCCCAAAAATCACTATTTATGTTCAAACGTCCGCGATTTTGTCATAAATCGATATTTTCAAAATTGGCTATGACAAGTACTAGATAATAGTATCTAATTAAATATCTTTTTGGTTTTTTTTTTCAAATGATTTTTGAAGAAACGTCAGTAGGTACCTTATACACAAATTTTTTACGACGCTCCAAGGATCATACAATATCCTTGTATATTTTTGATATAAGGAGTACAACTTTGCAGTGACCGTTTTTTTCAAAAGTTTAAGGCTTTATTATAAAAAAGTGGCTACATATTTTTTAATCAAAGTACTGCCCGTCGCTAGCTACGACCTCGGCCCATCTTTCAGGTAGCATTCGAATCCCGCGTCGATAAAAGTCTTGGTCCTTGGAGGCAATCCAGGAATCGACCCAATTTTTGACTTCTTCGTAAGTACCGAAGTGCTGGTCAGCCAAATCGTGTGCCATTGACCGGAACAAGTGATAGTCGGAAGGGGCAATGTCTGGAGAGTACGGCGGGTGGGATAAAACCTCCCATTTCAGCGTTTCCAAGTACTTTTTCACGACATTTGCAACATGGGGTCGGGCATTGTCATGCTGCAGTATCACCTTGTCATGTCTTTCGTTGAATTGTGGCCGTTTCTCTTTGAGTGCCTTACTCAAGCGCATCAACTGACGTCGGTAGAGTTCCCCTGTGATGGTTTCGGATGGTTTGAGCAGCTCATAGTACACAACGCCCAGCTGGTCCCACCAGATACACAGCATCACTTTGGATCCGTGAATATTCGGTTTGGGCGTCGATGACGGAATATGACCAGGCAGTCCCCATGATTTTCGGCGTATAGAATCCTCCCCGTAAGCATCTACAAGCAAACGGTGGGCCTCAGCCGCAGATTTCTTGATGTTGAAGAAGTAAATCATAACCTCCCGCAAATGCTGAGAATTCGGTTCGTAGGTTGCCATGTTTGAGTGCCTATAACTTTATAATGCATACACGTATCCGTTAGCTTTTTTAAATTGTTTACATTGGCAGAGCCTCTAGTTTAAAATGCCACTTTTTTATTGAGCTGGGGCCACTACTTCGGCCGCAGTGGCTCTCTAAGTAAAACGGTCACTGCAAAGTTGTACTCTTAATATTTTTAAACAAAGAAAATTAAACATATTTTTGAATGTATATACTTTTAGATACTTAAAACCCCAATCCGAAATTTCAAATAGTTTTCCTTGAAAAAAATCACAAAAATGACCTTTTTCCGGCTCCTAGGTGTATATCTCCCCTTAAAAGCACTGGAGTTCATTGAATGCCATTGAATTCAACAGGGTGAAAGCTCAATGTACTTGGTCTTTAAAAAAACACGAACTGGGCACATATACGTACTGCAAATTTGAAAGATTAGGCTACTGTGAAAATTTCGGAAGATAGTAGCCTTAGCCGACGTTTTTCTTAAAATGTTTTTTGTCATTAATTATTATGAATAAAGATGTAATTTTGTCCTTGAATAATCGATAGAAAAATTCACCATTTTTTAAAATTGATGATTGAAACACGATTACAAAGAAAAAAAACTTGGCCAAGCTGTAGTCAATATTATCTATTTAGAGAAAATAAAACTTTTTTTGTTCGTTTCAGATCAACCGCGTGGCCAAAATCAAGTACACCGTTGAGCCCCTGACGTTCAAAAGTCCTTTGCCAGATTGCTTATAACTTTTGAAACGATTTGTACGTTTTCATGAAATTTGGCTCACAACTTAGTTAATATACATATAAATGAATGACCAGCGATCTCTTAATCATCTTACTTATTCCTTCAAAATAAATCTTTCAAAATAACATCGATTTTCGGGTTGTCATAATAGCCTAACCCCGCAACCGTATTACTTAAGTTATACGTCAAATATCATTTACATCGTAATTAGTTTGGTTCTCAAAGAAACTTTCCAATACCATTGTTTTGGAACTTTGACAAGTTTCTCCGATCATCGAAATCTTGACGTATACGTACCCATAATTGAACATGCAACTTCATCAACCACTGTACTCACGGAGAGAGTTCCTATTAGCGTAAGAGCTAATAGGCGAACAACCTGTATATCGCATTCTAGGTATACTCCATGTTCTCTCTATCGCTAATTGAATCAGTGGGAAATCGAACGTCGTCTTGTATTCAGAAGGACTAGAGAAAGTTAGCATACACACACACACACACACACACACACACACACACACACACACACACACACACACACACACACACACACACACACACACACACACACACACACACAGAGCATTATTGATGGAGGAGTTAAATATTTGAGCTAATTGACTTGCACAATACGTAGCAGAATTTTTCAAACAAAAATCAGATGTTTCGTCGGGACCTGCAGCGAGAGATAAAGATACTTTGGCATTTACCACCTTAATCAAATCAGAATCTGTGATTTGGTCGAAATTAAAAACTGGATTTCCCGAAGGAACGCTTGCTAAAAATTCACTAGTTTCGCGAAAATCCAAAGCGCGCTCAGAGTTGGAAACCGAAACGTAATAAGTGTTCAGCTCATTAGCCGTGAAAAAATATAAACGAGAATTTGAAGAGGTCTTAACCAATCCTAAGTTTCCCAAC
>OX101786.1:40621556-40811002 GCA_944452715.1 Ophion slaviceki
TATAGTTCACATACACGTAGAGATATGACTTCAATGCTTTTGATAAGGTACCGTTGAGACAATTTAGTGATCAGTCACTGTGGCCCATGTGAGGCTTTCAGACTAGGGCCCTATTAAAGTTAGGGGGAATTAAGATAGGACCGATCAAAGCCCTAACTGAATTTCCGCATGGGATTATTATAATGATTGCTGCTAAAGGTCTTACCCTCAACCTGTTTATATTAAAATAACTAGAAGCTCTATTTGACAACTATTTGGTAAAAAATGAACTACCCACATGGAAATAAAATATATGTAAAAATACATTTTTCGATATATTAAAAAAAGATGTAAAGTACATTTCAGATATATGTTATACATCTTAGATAAATATTAGATACACGCAGTATATACGCGAAATGCATTGAACATATATTCGCGATATCAAACTTGTGGGCCAAAAAAGTTCTTTAGAATGTGTGAAAAATAGATGTTCGATATGCGATTACATATATTCAAACTATCTTTAAAATATACTACAAATATACTTTAAATGTATTTAAACTGCATTTAAAATATATACGAAATATATTCATACTCCGTTTAAAATATGTTCATACTGCATTAAAAATATTATTTAAAAATATTTAAACTATACTTGAAATATACTTGAAATATCTTTGAACTTTTTTTCCACGTTATTTACATCATTGCACCCTTTCACAATATGCTTCGTTGTTCATTGATTACGATTATGGTTTTTGCGCTGCAAATATATTAATGGTTCAAATTTGAATTATTTCAGACAAATGCTTTCACGCCGTAAGGTGGTTTCGATCCAGGGACCTCTGAGTGATGAGCTGTGACGTCCACTGAGCTAGTTCTACTTGTTAAATTTCTGAATTTTTGTATTGTCTGCATATTATACAATACTATCTTAATGCATCTTAAATGTATTTATATTTATTTATCGCATAGGTTTTATTCATACCTAAAAATACACCCTTGGCCAAAAGTTTGTGGCACCCTACAATTTTTCTTTCCAGACATAAAATTGAATATCTCGGCCAAAAAATCTAAAACCAATTTACCAAACGCGGTTTTGAAGTGAATAAAGTCTACTTCAATTTACTCTTTTAATTTTATTATTTCGATTTTTTTGTGCCCGGTAGGACATTTTGAAAATTGCGGTTTTTCACAATTTTTTTCCGCAGAGAAATTTAGGTTTTCTTGAAAAAAAAAAACGGCAGGTTTCCGTAAAGCCTGCATCGTGCAGCATATTGTGAAATCTATGAGGTTGAGAATATTTGTCCTAAAGACTAAAAAGTTTTGTTTTGTTATTTTGGAGTTGTTAATTTTTTTCAGATTTTTTTGGCAACATTTTGTTTCATCGCTAGTTTCGGTTGATCGTCGACGATTAAGGACGGGGTAAAGTTAATTCGGCGAAAAAAAGGCATGTTTTTAAGATTTTTTTTGGCGTAACGAATAGTGTTCGTTTATTGAAAAATTTACATATAAAAAAGTAACATTTGAACAACATTCTCCTAAATTTGCATTGCAAAATATTCAAACTTGAGCGAGTGAAAATTAAACCCCGGAAGCGCCTCGAAAAAAAGTTGGTTTGCGGTGTGCACCATAACTCGCAACAGAATCATCTGAAACAAAAAAATCAAAATGCATTTGTTAAAGGAGATGTTTCTCGAGGTAATGACGGGAGGATTTTTTTTCTTTCGATTATTCGATTTTTCGTAGCACTTGGGAGCCAAAAACCCGATTTTCGCTAAAAAAAATCGGCTAATTAGTTGTTGAAAAATTAGTAATTATTGAAAAAAAAACAAAAAAGCTCTCGACAATACCTGGTGAATTATGTGAAGAAGTACTGTGCAAAATTTCAAAGCGATTGGTCCAGTAGATTTTGAGTTATCGTGCACACGGACTTCAAATATGACAAGTCTCAGAAAAACGGTTTGAAAAACGCAGAAGAGTTTGGTCGCTTAGCGCTCATTGCACATAAGTTTGAGAACACTTCTCGATTGCATAAAAATCTGAGAAAATTCATGCATATTAAAGGTACTCAAAAGATTAATTTTGCATAATAATAATTCCAAAATGTTATTAACAAAATGATGAAACAAAAAAATTAGTCAAAAAATTTCCCCGCAACCCAATTTTTTTTCGTGATTCGTTCATTTTTCTGAATACGTATGAATTTTTTCAGATTTTTCAATTATCTTTGAATTTTTAGAAATTCAAAATAAAACTCGATAATTTTCTTATACTCACTCAAAGTCGTCGATGCCAGGTCCGTAGAGCGTAGGCTTCCATCAAGATGATCGAGAGCATCTTTTTGCGTTTGTCTACGCAAAACTCTTTCTTCTTTACTGCCGTGCGCCGCTTGCTCCTCTGCTCTACTAATTCGCAAATCGTCGACTTGTCGGGCCCATTCGTGAGCGGTCAACTGATGTACAGACTAATGTGTATACTAATATACACCGGAACAGGTCCGTTTATCAAGAAATTTATTCGGGGTCGAAAAATACAATAGCGCGCCGCGCAGCTGCCGCCCAGATATAAAACCCGGCATGGAGCAATAGACGCTCAAATACTCATAACTTCGTCAATTTTACTCCGATCGACTTGAAATTTTAACACAATATTCTTGATATATTATGCATTCATTTAAAAAACTAAAAAAAAAAATTAAAAAATTTTTAATACTTTACCCCGCCCTTAATCTAATTAATTTATTGCCATTACATTGAAACGAAGATGATGAAGGCTGTGGGTGGATCAATTAACTATTAATAATATTGTTTGATTGACTAATAAATTGACTAATAAATAGATTTAAAAAACAAAAAGAGTTCAACGGTATACCCTTAACTAGAAAAGGAAGGAAAACACAGGGTGCTGAATGCTTTTGGTCAAGGCGTAATTGAATTTGTACGTCGTACTGATCAGACGACATTTTCTTTTGGTTTTTAAGAGTACTAGTTACTAATTTTCGAATCTGCCGAAGTGTAATTACTTTATTTTTCCCGATCATCTTTGATTTGAATGACAGTCAGTACTCATTCGTTTGACTCTGTATAAGCTCAGAACGTCATTTGATTCGTACGACGTACACATTCAATTATGTCCGTTTTCGTGAAACGTTGCTTTGAAACAAAGATATTTTCATTAAAACAACTTCGTTTCAATGTAATGGCAATAAATTAATTAGATTAATCGTCGACGATCAAACAAAACTAGCGATGAAAAAAAATGTTTCACGATACGCTGCACGATGCCAGCTTTACGGAAACCTGCCGTTTTTTTCAAGAAAAACTCAATTTTTCTGCGAAACAAATTGCAAATTAAAAAAAAATGAAACTAAAGCTAACACTTCCTTTTCGAAGATCATTTCACGAAATAGCGAGATTTTTATCTTTCCGAAGTCCAGCGAACGACTTTGCAAGGTGCGAAAATCGTGAAAAACCGGGCACAAAAAAATCGGAAAAATTAAAATTAAAAAGCAAATGGAAGCTGACTTTATTCTCTTCAACACCCCATTTGGCAAATTGGTTTCCGATTTTTGTTGGCCGAGACATTAAATTTTTTGTTCGGAAAGAAAAATTGCAGGGTGCCCCATACTTTTGGCCAAGGGTGTATAATCGACATATCCAATTTTTGGAACAAATTATACTTCATACATGTTTTATATATCTTTCGATATATTTTTTATATATTTAATTCCATATGGGACAGATGTAGTCAAGAAGCTTTGAATGTTTAGAACACTATTTTACAGCTTACACCTGGAAAAAGAATGATTTGCCGATTTGCCGATTTAATAAACATACATCGAATATGAGCAAAAGTACCTTTTTTATTTTTAATTGCACCAGTCTGCAGCTATTAAAATTGAATCATTGGCAATAGATATTTCGTGTGACATGAAGAGAGGCAAAACAAGTCGTGTATGCTCGTTCAATCTACTTTCGAAGAGTTCTCCTTCTAAGTTCAATCAAATACATCATGTAGCCAAACTGAGGCCGTGTTCGTCTGAAAAGTTACAATTCCCCAACGTATGATAATAATTATTTAAGAAAAGGCGACGGGAGACTGACAATATGAAAGAGAAGTTTAGCCCTACCTTTGTCTCGATCTTTCAGCATTTTCGTTATGCGCGTGTCATCTGTCAGCCGTACGAAATGAAATTCAAGGTTTCCATATGCATGTGTGTGCGATGTGTGCGCGCGCGATCGTAATAATAGGTGAAACGAAGTTGATTTGATGGAAGGGAGTTTCAGTTCTCTCGAGGCTACACGATATCCACGATTGTGCGCTTACTTTTTTCCTCTGGGTGTGCTTCGCTGCCTAATTCACACTTTGCAGTACGATCGGTTAATGACCACGAGGCAAAATGGGCTAAGGGCATCATTGAATCGCTCTCAAATAATTCAGGTCGTGGAGCTCGGATAAGAGATAATAATTCTATAAGTATTTTTTGTACAATGTCGTATGATAAATTGAATAATGGCGCTTGGCATGAGTTGAGGTATGATGTTTAAAGGTCTCAAAATATGGAGGTTCTTTTTGCAATATAACAATAAACGGATCTACAGCATTTTTATTTTGGATTCATATGGCGGCAAAATGATCCACGATGATATGATCCATTATGGAATGACCCTCCTAAGTTCGTTTCTGAAGCCTTGGCAACCGATACCCTTTTGGTATATAATTATGATCAAGGGTCTTGCGGAAATCGAGGTATAAGTGGTTGGTTGATATCAACTGCACATTGCAGGAAAAATGAAGAGCTGACACTACTCTCCGTTTGTCTACGTACAATCATGTGCCAACACGAGAGTCCTTTGCACACGCTGATGGTGATGCATTGATTGGACATCGCGCGTTGATTTGACTAAGTGAAACGAGCTGTGAGAATCCCCTACAATAATTATTATGATTTCAGAATTCAGATATCTGTGTGTGTGTGTGCGTGTGTGTGTGTGTGTGTGCGTGTGTGTGTGCGCGAGCGCGCGCGCGTGTGTGTGTATTTGCTACTCACCCTTTTGATTAGTCGTAGCTTAGCGGTTCTGAAACGTCAGTTCTACTATTGATTTGACCTCTCTGCACTCACGTAACTTTCGGCGATTCAAGCCATATTCGGTCGAGAGGAATGGTGGCTACTTCTCGTGATTAGCAGAAGTGCTTACATATTTCATAAACATAAACGTTATCGTCGATATGGCCAATACGTCCATTGCCCGTCATTCCTAGCTGCTTCCATTTATTCCTTGCTGTTTCAGTAGCCCAACTCTGGGCAACGTAATCCACTGACATGTAATGGCAGTGCTCCGGGGAGCAGATTTATATGGGAATACCAAATATGCATTTTATCATTTATAAACAATTCTATTTGGATATTGTAACATTGTAGCTGGAGGCAATAAATGAGTGAAAAAAAAAGTTTTGAAAAATTCCTTAATTGGGCGCACGCCAGAGATCCGAAAAATGGACTAGCCTTACAAATTCTTTTTGCTTGCAGGAAAGGAAAATGATAGTTTATTAAAAGCGCTTTTTTACGCATGTCTAGAAGTGTAAACAACCTTCGAAATATCCAGATGAACTTGCGATGCTGGAGGTTTGTAAGAGTGAACTTATTTTTGCGACCATACGGTAGATTATTTACGGTACTTCAGTTACAAGCCCTGGAATAGTACAGGGTTTGTAACGGGCGTACCGCAAATTTAAACTTCGAATGAAATACCAATATTGTTGATAATTTGCATAATAATACGTGAAGAAATACATATGGATTTTCAACGTATTGTTTTTCATATAAATTGTAACCATTTGGAAAGTTTTTATAAAAAAAAATACGGGTAACATTGTTTATAACGAGAGGGGTTCTTAACAAATCGAGAAATGCTTATGTATTTATGCAGATAATTTAGTTCAGACAATACCATGAAAACTTTAGTTGAATCGGATAAAAACTTTGCGTTACGAAAAAAGCCTTAAAAGTTTGGCGTCACGTTTTTTTTTGAGGTCCATAGAAAATATTTTGTAATAAAAACAGCAGCTTTTCGGTATCAGACCAATCGTGCCGTTTTTTGAAGCCTCTGAAGTATGATTCAAAGCTAAAAAATATCGTTTCATCCTACCCTCCTGGCCGGAGGGTCGACACTGCAAAAAAAATTAATTTAAATAGGATCGGTTTAAATCAAATATGTTTTTTCCTTATCTCACGGCCTGCTAAGATTATTTGTTTCAAAGAAATTCGTACCTAGAACCTACCCATCTATAGCTACGCACGCTGCCCCTATGTTATCGACTGCTTGTAACACCTTAGTCGCAGAAATTGCGTAACAGATCAAATGAATTCCTATAATTAATCGTTGTACCACATAAACTATATCAATTAGTTAATATCATTGTGATAATTAGAGAGTTTTATCGAATAACATGTCGATATCGATTTATCAAACACAACCTATACATATATAGGTTTGAAAATCTATATATACCAGTGCGGGAAACTGATAGGGCATCCCTAATAAAAATAAGGGCCTTTCAGGGCTTTCCTAGTGCTTTCCCTAGTAGGGATTTCCACAATGGGCCCAGACTTGGCCATTATCGGGATAAACTTGTAGGGATTTCCACAATAGGCCCCGACTTGGCCATTGTGAGGATAAAACTGTAGGGATTTCCACAAAAGGACCCGACTTGGCCATTATAGGGATAAACCTGTAGGGATTTCCACAATAGGCCCAGACTTGGCCAGTATAGGGATAAACAAGTAGGGATCTCCACAATAGGCCCAGATCTGACCTATTAGCGATAAACCAGTATAAATAGCTTAGGCTACATGGTTGATGGTATTTCAATTATTCAAATCGATTATATACATCGATCGAATAATATTATCGAACGCAAATTGGGAAAAAGCGAAAGGGCAAGAGCAAATAAAAAATCAACGATGAACACAAATATGCAGACAAACATCAGACAGTATTTTTTTATCAAATTAAAGAAACCTTTTACATAGATACAAACAATTACTCATGGTTTCACTCATACATGGAGTAATGCTAGCGCATAAGTGCTAGCACTTCTCACACACGCTAGCGCATAAGTGTGAACAGTCCCAACCGGTTTTCTCGACATTTTTATAGCAACTAATTTCCGCTCAATACTCATCATAGGGAAAATTATTTCTTCTGAAAACTTCGCTGATATTTCCCATTCATAAACTTTATCTGACTGTGTAGGATAAGTAAATAAATTGGTCTTTGTTTTCCAGATCATTCTCTCAATGGAAATAGATTCTAGTGATTCAGTAGACCCATATATTTTTTAAATTTCTACTACACATCCATTCCTTAGAATGGATTATTTTTTGTATTAATTTTGTCATGGCAGTTTGTCATAAAGGCTCACATGCAAATACGCAATCACATTTCTACGCGCGCACACATATATACACATGTACTCACGCCCACACCTATGCACATGAACAATTACATAAAAACAAATACAGATATACCCTGACGCATTTAACATACACGTATATCCACTGATACGGATATTTTATGGCGCTGAAATGGTTATGATGAGGCGCCGGTGAGGCATTTTCAGGGCGCTAAAATGGTTTTGATGAGGCGCCATTGAGGCAACTTATAAGGCCCCGGTCGTTGCGCCTTTAATGGCCCTTGTGGACAAAGTGTGACCGGCCGCTAACGGCCCTCATGTGGCGTCCAGATTAGGGCCCGAATAAAGTTAGGGGAATATTATTGGGGCCCGATAACAGCCCCAACTCAATTTCCGCACGGGTAATTATAATTAGATATATATATTTTTTTTTGTTTTTTTTTCCTAAGGGACACGCTGTTCGCGTTTGTTACCTATGTTTTCCCCCATTGTGACCGTTTCTTTCCTCTACTGTTTGCTCCTTTTTTCTTCACCTTTCTCCCTGTTCCCCCCTGCTTGCGGCCGCAGCCGACTTCCCCCTCTGTATTATATTCATCATGACATTTCTGTCATGGGTATAGGGAAACTGCGGAAAACCTTTACCAATACAGCCGGTCATCAAGTTCGCCCCCCAGTCGTGGAACTCGTCTTATTTCGCCACGAAATGCGGAAGAAAAACATTTCACGACAAAATGTCCGTGACTGGGATTCGAACCCGGGATCTCCCGGTCCGCTGGTTTAGTGGCAAGCACGCTAACCACTAGATCATCGCACCGGTTTTATATGTGTGTGTGTGTGTGTGTGTGTATATATATTAGGGTGATTCGTTTCAGGGCAACTTTTTTTTGACCCATCGTGCCCGAAAACCTTTAGTTGGTACCCAAAAACGAACTTTCGTGAAAGGGGGGTGTTGTCAAAAAATATTTAGAGGTCGCGAATCGAAATTGAAGGTTTCCCATTTGATTAACATGGAAAAAAATGTTTTTCTCATTATTAGTGTTACCATTCCGCGAATTTTGATATCGCGATATTTTCCAAGTGGGTTCTCATAGGAAATATGATACTCCACAATAAAGTTCATTGAGCCATGGCCGTAAATTCAATCGTTTCAGCGGCATCATTATTTCAAGTGAATACTGTGCAAAAATCTATTCAAACGGCTGTAACGCCTAAGCTATTAGATATATCGAAAAAAATTCAGATGAGAACTTTGTAGAGAAAGTAATTTTCTACAAAAAAGTCTTATAAGCCGAGCCCGAAAATTCAACTCTTTCTCAGCTATAGGTGGATGAAGTAAAATAAATAGATTTTTTTTAAACAAAAACAAATCTATTTATTTTACTTCATCCACCTATAGCTGAGAAAGAGTTGAATTTACGGGCTCGGCTTATAAGACTTTTTTGTAGCAAATTACTTTCTCTACATAGTTCTCATTTGAATTTTTTTCGATATATCTAATAGCTTAGGCGTTATAGCCATTTGAATAGATATTTTCATACAATATTCACTTGAAATAATGATACCGCTGAAACGATTGAATTTACGGACATGGCTCAATGAACTTTATTGTAAAGTATCATATTTCCTATGAGAACCCACTTGGACAATATAGCGAAATCAAAATTCGCGGAATGGTAACACTAATAATGAGAAAAACATTTTTTTCAATGTTAATCAAATGGGAAACCTTCAATTTTGATTCGCGACCTCTAAATATTTTTTGACAACACCCCCCTTTCACGAAACTTCGTTTTTGGGTACCAACTAAAGGTTTTCGGGCACGATGAGTCAGAAAAAAAAAGTTACCCTGAAACGAATCACCCTAATATATATATATATAATAAAGGTCCGTGTTTATTGCAACACACACATCGAAGGGAGGTGGGGGTAGAGAGGGTGGGAGGGAGAGATTATATATATATATTGTGGCGTCCCGCCGCTCTCTTTTGCGTACAACGCGCTGCTTCGCCGTTTTAGTAGCAAAAAGCCCCAGAGTATGGTCCTGGCTAGACAGTTGCGAATTTCTCGCCCTGTCTAATCATGATTTTTGTTCACGCTTTTCATGTGGAACGAGCCACACGATTTGAATAATCGCGCCTCGCTATGCGCGAAGGGTCAGTACTAATGCGCGGAGAAGCGCTAGGCCGCGGTCCTAGGCGCACGCAGTTCACGCACTCCGTTGACCCCACTTATCGATTATGGATTTTCCCCTCGCCTACGATCGATGCGGAAGGATCGGAACAAGGGATCCAGAGATTCTTCCGCCAGCCCTTGAGCGAGACAGACGTCAGAGTTTTTTCCGAGTCGATAGCGTAATATCGATTGCAATCCGATTCCAAGTCCTCAGTTGAGATTATTTAGAGGCATTTACGCGCTTTGGGCTTATATCGAGTCAGTCAGTACCAGCGGAATAGCTGAGTTTTTTGTAATAGCGCTTCCGTCGGAAGAGGTCAGATTGTGCGCAGTAGCGCGACCCTAGACGCCGACGAGGATCCGAATTAGTTTAGTTTTGTTCGCGCAGAGACGCATTAAATATTTTATATAAAAAGTACGCAAGTGTGCGAGTATTCATTCGTCCCAAACCGAGGACGATCCTGGGAGAGATTCCACGAGCCTAGAACCGAGACTCAGGCCGAGAGCGTGCGAGAAAGAGACAGAAGGAGGACGTGCAAGCCGCGAGATCGAAGCGCATCGTAAAGGTAAGTTTGAAAGCCTTATCCAGTCCGGGATACTTCTGTGAAACGCCCTGTACGGTGCTCGCATGTTTGTGGTTGGGTGACGGTTCCCCTGGCTTCGAGTTGCGCAAGCGCGAGGTGTTTTCCGCGTTCTAAGCCGCATCGGTTAAATTTGGGGAAAAGAAAATTTTTCCCATGTGTCGCGCTGGCCAGGTTCTTGAGCAAAACCGGGTTATGCGGGACATTAATGGCGCCCAACGTGTATATACGACACACCGTATTCACGACAAAAATCGAGCAGAATAACCATTGTATTCCGTCAATGGAGCTCAACGTGTCCAGATGACACACATTAGAAACGTTAAAAATTGTTTAAAAATTGCCAACGCATTTCATTTATGGCGACGATTAAGTATATTTGTGACATTGTATCAACGAAAAAATTGTGTTAAAAATTTTCCATTACGAAAAATTTTCGGCGTAGCGTGTCTTCGAAACACGCAAAATTGAGGATAAGAATTGTAAAAGAAAAATAAGAAAGATCGCTTTGAAATCAGGACAAAACGTTATTTTGAAAATGCCTGGAAAAAAGATATCATAAATCATTAGGAAAAATTACTAGCGAAAATTGTGCGAAAATTCGTTTTCTTTACACGGAACGAGTACCAAAATAATATTCTTCAAATATTTAAAACTGTACGTTTGAAAGGTTCGAAATTTTTTTTTTCCCGTCCTCACAGTGTCCCATCGAAATATAGCTTCGAGCACACTTGAGCAGATCATACGAGACAAAGAGGGATAGAGTCATAAACTCGCCAGTCCTGCTAGCGGATTACGCTATACGTATACGCAGAGAAACAGAGCGCTCACGCGTAACGTAAACAAAACAGCGTCAAACTCAGACAACGACCAGCGTTATATTGGAACGAAATAAAATCACGCGAAATAATTTCTACGGCACAATTCAAAAGAAATATAACGTAACCGAACTGAAATTTAACGAACACGAATATCACTTGTAATTATTTTTCTTCAAAGAATCATTGATTAATTTATTATTCATTTTTATCAAACTATTTATTTATCCTAACATTATTAGGAAAAACAATTTTTCTTGGACAAGTGATCATTGCGTTTTCGTTCAGTTCATAAATTATTTCAAATTCATTTTTTTCGATCAACGCGAATAGTCAACGCATTCAACATGAGTGACTCCTCCGAAGCAAGTAATAAAGCGCAAAGATCCACGCGATCGAGCAACGCAATACCGACAGGCCATACTTTAACGCGCTCACCCTCAACGTCCGAAGGGGACAATAATTCTACTGACGACTTGAATAAGACGGCAATAAGTAGGAAGAATAATACAGAATCGAACAAAAACAGAACAGTAGGTACAATACCGAAACAATCGACAAAACAGATTAAAGAAACGAAAAACGCTGTAGACAATGACGCAGTACTAAATAAATTCCAGGAAATGTTTATGACCTTGCAATCGACCGTGCAGGAATTAATTCACACGAATTCGGAACAAACCCGGCACGAAATGGAATTATTGCACGAAAAAAATAATAAATTGATCGAAACAGTCGAAAAATCGCAAAGTAAAATTGTAAGACTAGTCGACGAGCGAACAAAAGATTTAGCCGACGAATTTGAGCGGAAAATAAAAACGATCGAAAGTAAAATCGCGTTGTCGGAAGTCGACGATACACAGTGGGAATACGACGAAGACCCTATTCGTAGCGCGAGGCGTAGGACGAAAAGCAACGACACAAAAATGTTTACATTACCACCGCGTACACAAACTGTAACGACAACAACGTACACTTCGACCAACACTTTTTCAACGCTGACTAGGCCGACTGTAACGACAATAACACAAGCGCAATCCACACCGGCGATCACAGCTACGTTTCAACCTCGTACGTTACAATTTAACGAGATAATCGAAACACGCGAGCGAACGAATTCACAGAATAGCACGACAACAAATCTCGAAAGAACCGAACCGCGCAGATCTGAACAAATTCCCCGCAATGTGAATAAAATTTTCAAGTCTTGGGAATTGAAATACCCCGGAAAACTCGACGCTGACGATTTTCTCGACGAGATCGAGCGAAGAATCGCTGCGTCAGGTATAAGCGGACAAAACGCGCTTAACGTTTTACCGGAAGTATTATCAGATACCGCGTATGCGTGGTACAAAGTATTTCACAGAGACTGGGTCTCATGGAATGACTTTGCCACGAAATTTCGAGACACTTTCGGAGATTTGAAAGATGACCAGCAGCTAAATTTCAAAATACAAAAACGAGTCCAGAAACCGAAAGAAACCGCGATTGACTACGTAATAAAACTTAGCGAAATGTACAATAAATTGCAAGAAAAAGTTCCAGTAAAATATCAGTTAGACAAAATTTTTTCCGGATTAAGTTCGAAATTGATAACGCACTTCGACAGAGAAGAAGTAGATTCATACGACGCGTTAATTAAGAAAATTCGTAAATACGAAGAAAAGAATGAGCTAATGTTGCAAGCGGATAAACAACGCGACGAGTATTCGCGCTATTCACGCAACTCAAGCGGCAAACAGCGATTAAATGCGATAGGAGACGTTACGAGAGAAAATTCGGTAAAATCAGACGAATGTAATAAGCCGAAAAAACAAGGAAAAAGCGCGATAAAAAAGAAAATTACCGAAACCGTAAGCAAGGAAGACATTTGCCTAAAACAGATAGAAAATCTTAGCAAAAGACTCTCAAAATTACAGGTAATTCGGCAAGGAAAAAATGTTAACGAGAAGGACTCTCGAAAGAAACGCAGAAATAGTTCAGGTGAAGATACCAGCGGCAAAACGCGCCAACGATCTGGCCCCGATAGTTCTCGCTCTTCCAGCGCGGCTTCATCGCTGAAGGGGGGAGAGAGGCGCCGATCGCCACCACGTAACAAGCGAAATTCAAACGACGAACGCAAACCGTATTATTCGCGAAGTTATCGAAGGAATAGTAGAGAAAGAAATAGTCGTAATTCGCGTTACTACAACGGCGACAGGTATAGATCGAACGAGGAAGAGTATTCATGGAGAGGTAGACGCAGTAACAGGGACTACGATAGAAATCGCGCAGTAGTTTGTTACAAATGCAAGCGTGAGGGACATTACGCGAATCGATGCGATGATCGCGCAAACTCGCCTCCCAGACGCGAAAGATTCCGCGAGGAACCGCGTAGAGCCGAGAAGAGCCCAACACCACCTCCAAAAAACGCGCAAGAAGTCAGGAACGATTAGAATCACTCCCACTTCCTGACGCGACCTCGGGTATTAATAAACGAACTAGGCAAACGATTAAGGTAAATGAGCACGATTCACAAGAAGAGAACGCCACCAGTTACAATACTGAGGAGCATATATTGAGAACGTGTTTCGTAGCGGAAAACAGTACGCACGGTAATAACGATTCGGAAAATGACGATAGCTCGCATACAGCATCGGAGACTGAATACACCGAAGACGAAGACGATGAAGAGCCAGTCGCGGAAGTTAGAAGCGCTAGGCCGTGTCTTCAGACAATAGACGCTTTAGGTAGAGCAGGTGAAATTCAGCACGCTTTTTTCGCGCAGAATTGCTCGATGGAGATAGGAACGCGCCGTACATTTAAAGGATACGCGTCCCCCAGACCTCCGCGAGAGCGCAGTATAATCCCGGTTACAGTGAAAATCGAGGAACAGTTTTTGAAAGGAATTCTAGATACCGGAAGCGATCGCAGCTTCATGAGCGGCTACGCATATGAGCAAGTACGTGCGTCACAAAGATGCAGTCCCATTAAAGACGCAATTTCTCGCACAGGAGTACAGCTCGCGCAGCAAGACCATGTCGCAATACCGCGCTACTCGGCGAAATTCCTTATTGACGTTTGCGACTGTTATGGAGAACATTGGTTCGCCATTTTAGACGGTCTGAGCACGCCAGTCATACTAGGCATGGACCTCATCTTGCCATGGAAAATAACGATAGATGGGAACAAAAACATTTGGAGAATTAGGGATTCGGAAATAGAAGTACCCTTTGATTTAGCGCAAGGAAATTGCGAGATGACAAATTCATTGCAAATCCAGCAATTATCGTCAGACGAACAGTCACGTTTGGACGAATTTTTGAACGAGAAATTTAATGCACAAGGGATTACGGGTACGAATGGTACGACGATGACGGCTCACGTTATTGAATTGACAGACGAGACGCCAATCAGACAGAAACCATATCGGAGAAGCCCCGCTACAAAACGAAAGAAGGAAAATTATATTACTACAAGCCTGACAGAATTAAGGAAATTGTAGGAGACAATAATGCGTGGAAAGTAGTCCTGAGAGAGGAACCGGTGCGATGGTCTAGTGGTTAGCGTGCTCGCCACTAAACCAGCGGACCGGGAGGTCCCGGGTTCGAATCCCAGTCGCGTACATTTCGTCGTGAAATGTTTTTCTTCGGCATTTCGCGGCGAAATAAGACTAGTTCCACGACGGGGGGGCGAACTCGATGACCGGCTGTATTGGTATAGGTTTTCCGCAGTTTCCCTATACCCATGACAGAAATGTCATGATGAATATAATACAGAGGGGGAAGTCGGCTGCGGCCGCAAGGGGGGGAACAGGGAGAAAGAAGGAGTAAACAGTAGAGGAAAGACGGTCATAATGATGGGAAAGAATAGGTAACAAACGCGACAAGCGTGTACCTAAGGAAAAAACCAATAAAAAAAAAAAAAAAAAAAAAAATAGTCCTGAGAGAGGACGAAGTTCTCCCAACCATTGAGAGATACCACGGTACTCCCCAATCCGCGCACCAAGGCATGAGGAAGACCTATCATATGATTTTGAAGCTCTTCTATTGGCCAGGAATGCGTGAGGATGTCCGCCGATACGTAAATAAGTGCGAGACCTGCCTAAAGTGTAAGTCAGACAATACGCCACCCCATGGGTTAATGTATCCGCGTAAAATCCCTGAGCCCTGGGAAACGGTTTCGATCGATATCGTAGGCCCTTTTCCGCGCTCTAAATTGGGTAAGAGTTATATTCTAGTTTGCGAGGATGTGAATACGCGATATTTAGAGTGCTTTCCCCTAGCGAAAGCTGACGGTCAGAAAATTGTAAGGTGCCTCCGCACATTGATTAATAAATGGGGAACACCTCAGGTGATAATTACAGATAACGGTACAGAATTTATCAATAGAACGGTATCAACATTTTTTGAAGAAACGGGAATCAGACAAGTTTCGACCCCGGTATATCATCCACAAGCTAATCCGGTAGAGCGCATAAACCGCAACCTGAAGGCAATGTTAGCTAGCTTGCTAGGAGAAGATCATCGGGAATGGGACGAAACTTTGGAAGAGATTCAATTCGCATATAATTCGACGGTTCACACATCGTTAGGAGTAACCCCCGCGTTTCTTAATTTTGGTCGTGAACCAAGACGCGCAGGAGAACCCTCCCTTGACACGATGGACGCAACCCAGACCAACGACAATGCTATTGATAACGACTGGACAGACCGCATGAAACGCCTAAAGAATTTACGCGAAAAGGTCGAGTCTTTTATGCTGAAAGCGCAAAAGAAACAGTGCGAACGTTACAATAGAAACCGACGGTCGAGTTTAGATTATGTGGAAATTGGAGATGTAGTTTACTACCCCAATAAAACGCTGTCAAGTGCTGCTCAAGGCTATAGTGCGAAATTAGCGCCCAGATATAGAGGCCCGGGAGTAATCACAAAAAAATTGTCACCGATAGTAGTCGTAATTAGTGATCCATCAGGTAAAGAAATCGGAAAATATCACATCAACGATTTAAAGTTAGCAAAGCGAAGCACGAGAATAGAGAGAATGCGAAATGTGTAAAATGTAAGACTTCGATCAACAGCGCAATGGACCAACGCAGCAGCATCAGCAGCGTCGGAGAGGGCGGTAACGCGGGGAACGCGGGAAACGCGCCACCATGTGGATGGGGATCGCTGGAAGATTTCCAGATGACCGACTTCCCAGTCGTCCGCTTCACCATTCCGGAGCCCGAGGATGGGGTGATCCAGAGTCCCCTAGTTCTGCGAGGGGCTACCGGCTTTGTCCTCGTACCAGCGCGAGATATTAAGGAAATTCTAAAAAATTACGAGAAACTACGCGCGCAGCAGCAGCCAGCCGCTAGCGTCGTGTCAGCCGCCTCGCAATTGTCCGCTGCTCACTTCGAGGCCGCACTCGAGCTTATGCGCGAGAGGGACGCCCTGACCGCTAGGGTCACCAAATTGGAGAAGGAGAATGAATCTCTGGTGGGGCGTCTGAAGGCTACCGACGACGAGCTTACGCGACGCGTCCAAGCTCATCATCGCAACCAGATTAAGATTGACAACTTGCTGAAGGTGAAAAAGCTCTTCACCAAAAGCGTCTCGGAGGTCTACCACGCGCAATGCGAGTTGCGCCAGCCCCACTTGCGTCCGAAAGCGGTAAAAGGATGTCTGAACTGCCAAACCGAGGGGCACAGCTGGCGATCTTGCACCCGCAAGGACACGGGAGCTGTCTTCTGCCGCACCTGCAACTCCGAAGGGTTCACGGATGAAGACTGTCCGTGGCCGCACTACCGGGAGTTCGTCAACGACGTCATTCCGCTGAATGTGCGTTGCAAGACGTGCCGGCGCCTCCTAACGGAACCCGACCCAGCCTGTGGTCCGTGTCGTAAGCGCATCATCGACGAAGCCGTCACCAAGCGCTTACAGCTAGCCATCGAGTACGAGGAGCGCCAGAACAAAGCCCAGTCCACGGCAGTTTCGGCCTCAGTGGTCGATGCGTACCTGGAAGTGGTACGTCGCCAGCACGAGAGGAGCCTGGCGCGAGACAAATGCGTCATCATTGAAGACGTCAGCTCTGATGCTAGCGCCATTCACGCTGTAGCGCCAGAGGAGAGGGCAAGAGCGCCGTCCAACGCCGGATCCGTCACAGACAATGCCACGCCAGGCACTAGCGCAAGCTGCGTTATTCTGCCGGTCGAGCACGAAGACGCACCGTCCAGCGTCGGCACCAGCGCCGATGATGACATCGAGGAAGACTCCGCCTAAGAGGCCACGCATCGCGCGATACTCGACGCGCCGTAAACTTTTTTTTATTTTTATATCGCCACTTTCTATTTTTGATACAACATATAGAGGAATTACCTTATACCAAAAGAGGCTTGACTTAGGACTAAGTCCATTTTCGTACGGTGCCAAATTAGGCCAGATTCGTTGCTAATTCGATTTCGTACCGCGCCGAAATAGGCCGGACTAGAAGAGTTGATTTTGTTACGCCAAAAAGGCCAATCGCATGTTAAAGCGAATTTCTTTTTTTTGTGTGAATCGATTATGATTTTAAAAATTTATTTTTCTTTCGTGTAGAACGACCCTCAGCGTTTGCGCATTTTAAGTTGAGAGGGAATAAATGTTCACGTGTGTTATCCAATAATTACGTTAGTTGATTCAATTTGCTCACAACCAGCTCCCCATCCAATCATAGCGATCCCAATTAATCGAGTACACGTTTGGAGAAACTAACAGTTGGTGGAGGTAATCGAGAAGTAACGGAACCCAGATCGATGGTGGCGGTGTGAGTAGACCAAGGTAACGCCAAGATGTTTATTGTCAATTGCTAACGCACGTCTCACCACGACCAGAACTCAACATGCGGGCACGATATTAGGCTCCATGTAAAAGGCTTTCAAACTTTACCTCAAAACTGGCAAGCAGCGGTTTAGAAGGGGGGAATGTGGCGTCCCGCCGCTCTCTTTTGCGTACAACGCGCTGCTTCGCCGTTTTAGTAGCAAAAAGCCCCAGAGTATGGTCCTGGCTAGACAGTTGCGAATTTCTCGCCCTGTCTAATCATGATTTTTGTTCACGCTTTTCATGTGGAACGAGCCACACGATTTGAATAATCGCGCCTCGCTATGCGCGAAGGGTCAGTACTAATGCGCGGAGAAGCGCTAGGCCGCGGTCCTAGGCGCACGCAGTTCACGCACTCCGTTGACCCCACTTATCGATTATGGATTTTCCCCTCGCCTACGATCGATGCGGAAGGATCGGAACAAGGGATCCAGAGATTCTTCCGCCAGCCCTTGAGCGAGACAGACGTCAGAGTTTTTTCCGAGTCGATAGCGTAATATCGATTGCAATCCGATTCCAAGTCCTCAGTTGAGATTATTTAGAGGCATTTACGCGCTTTGGGCTTATATCGAGTCAGTCAGTACCAGCGGAATAGCTGAGTTTTTTGTAATAGCGCTTCCGTCGGAAGAGGTCAGATTGTGCGCAGTAGCGCGACCCTAGACGCCGACGAGGATCCGAATTAGTTTAGTTTTGTTCGCGCAGAGACGCATTAAATATTTTATATAAAAAGTACGCAAGTGTGCGAGTATTCATTCGTCCCAAACCGAGGACGATCCTGGGAGAGATTCCACGAGCCTAGAACCGAGACTCAGGCCGAGAGCGTGCGAGAAAGAGACAGAAGGAGGACGTGCAAGCCGCGAGATCGAAGCGCATCGTAAAGGTAAGTTTGAAAGCCTTATCCAGTCCGGGATACTTCTGTGAAACGCCCTGTACGGTGCTCGCATGTTTGTGGTTGGGTGACGGTTCCCCTGGCTTCGAGTTGCGCAAGCGCGAGGTGTTTTCCGCGTTCTAAGCCGCATCGGTTAAATTTGGGGAAAAGAAAATTTTTCCCATGTGTCGCGCTGGCCAGGTTCTTGAGCAAAACCGGGTTATGCGGGACAATATATATAATCTCTGTGGGGGTAGAGAGGGTGGGAGGGAGAGATTATATATATATATATATGTATATATATATATATATATATAATCTCTCCCTCCCACCCTCTCTACCCCCACCTCCCTTCGATGTGTGCGTTGCAATAAACACGGACCTTTATTTCAATCAGATAGAAAAACGGTTTACTCTAAAAAAATTCTATCCAATTTGAATTTAAAAAATCTATAGATACTTTGAGTGGACTCAACTAAATTGTTTTTTTGAACAAACAAAACGGAATCACATATTTATTATGATTAAATAAAATATTTAGTTATTAGACGGTATTCAATATATTTTGATTTGAATAAATAAACATATTTAAAATTAATAATTCCAATAATGGCATGCAATAGGAAAAATTTGATTTACTGATAAATGTTAAAGGATATTGGTACTTGTGATGTTGATGCATCTAATAATAATTCACCTTTAAAATTTTCATAAGTTCAATTTGATACAGTTCCCTATGAAGAATCGCGAACGGAGCGGGAATTTGATTGTTGATGAATATAGTAAGTAGGTGGTAAGAGGCCACATTACATTTGTATTTGGGTGATTCTCCGTAAGTGATCAATTTGCAGGCCAACGAAATTTCTAAACAAAAATGTTCAATTTTTTAATTCAGAATTTGCAATTGACTTCAGTTCTAATCGACATAATATAATTCGATATAGATCACATGGATTTTTCAGTTTTGAGAGATCTATCATCATAAAAAAAAGTAGAGCCAGAGGAATGGTGCAAACCTTTTCCTATCAAGTTTTTATTGGTTTTTCAATATCTTCTTCTCTGTTTTCTTTGAATATTGATCTCCCTTTTATGTTTTAACTTCTCTCTTCCTACAGGATCCTGTTCAACCCTTTCGTATCTCCGTTTTCAGCTTCTCTTTTTCTACGGAGATTTCCTTCTTTCGATAGCGGAATGGGAATAACCGAAGAGAATCATTTTTATGTAACCTCATGCGTATCTACTCATGCGTGTCCAAAATGGTGTCATTCCTCAGCCGGATCTCTCATGCCTTTGGATCTTACATGTCGGGAGAAAATCAGAGGAATGATGCCACACTGCAAAAAAAATTAATATAAATAGGATCTATTTAAATCACATAGGTTTTTCCTTGTCTCACGGCCTACTACAATCTTAGTTGTTTCAGCTATTTTTTTAACATTAAATATATTAAAATTGAATGAATAAAGATTCGATTCCAATACATCTTCATTTGCTTACAATATACACTGTAAATTCAAGTGTACTATATGCATATAATATTTCATAAATCCAAAATAAAATGAAACACTTCATTTAGAGTTTTACCACAATAATTTTGTATCGTAATTCGTCATTACCTGGCCTTCTGAGATGATTTTTTTCGAAGAAAATATTTCGCCTATATAGAATCGAACCTCGAACCTCCCTACCTAGAGCCACGCAAGTGGAAAACGTAACGCATCACTGCGTAGCCACAAGCTAGTAGGGTTATATTTCGAATCACCATTAGCTAGCCGTTTTAGCTATTGGCTACCCAGACTTGTAACGCTTTGGTCATGTAGTAACTGAATACAAAAACTTAGATGGTGACTAGAGAAAGAAATCTCTCACGGCTGTATAATATTTCTGACCTAGCCATGACCTAGTTTTCTTCAGCTAGTGACTGGGAACAAAAAATTAGCTGACGACTAGATAAAAAAAATGATGCGACTATATATTTTTTCATGATTTTTTTTGCACATTATTTACATCATTGCACCCTTTTACGATATTCTTCGTTATTCATAAATTTCGGTTACGATATTTGCGCTGTAAATATATTGATGATTCAATAAAAAATTGTATCACACAAACGCTTACGCGTAACGGGGCTCGGTTGAAATTCCGAATTATAAATGCTCCAACGATTTAAAAATCCGAATTTTAATATTCCGAAATTCAAGATGGGGACGGCTTGAAATTCCGAACTTTGAATGATCAGAACGCTCGAAATTCCGAAAGAATACTACCCCGAAAGATCAAAACTTCGAAAGAATTTTACACGAAAGACCAAAACTCCGAAAATCTGAACACCGTCAAAATAATTCGGCTATGGAAGTTACAAAAGTTTTAAAAATTTTCAATACATCGACGAATTATTTCAAGATTTTTTTTTATTAAGAAGTAATTTTGCATCAATTTTGGAATTAGTCTAGACAATGTTATACGTTCTACATCATTTACAGTCAACTGTGTAGATTTTCGCTGGCATGATCTTGACATGCGGGCCGGGTTGAAATTCCGAACTTTGAATGCGCCAGCCGTTTAAAATTCCTAATTGTAATGTTCCGAAATTGCAAGGTTCGTCAACATCATGCCAGCGAAAGTCTACATAGTTGACTGTAAATGATGCAGAACGTATGACATTGTCTAGAAAAATTTCAAAATTGACGTAAAATCACTTCTCAATAAAAAAAGATTCTTGAGATAATTCGTCGATTTATTGAAAATTTTGAAACGTTTAAAACTTCCATAGCCGAATTATTTTGACGGTGTTCAGATTTTCAAAGTTTTGGTCTTTCGTGTAAAATTCTTTCGGAGTTTTGATCTTTTGGGGTAGTATTCTTTCAGAGTTTTGGTCTTTCGGGTAGAATTCTTTCGGAGTTTTGATCTTTCGGGGTGGTATTCTTTCGAAGTTTTGAGCGTTCTGATCATGCAAAGTCGGGAATTTCAACGCGGCCCCCGCGTAACGTCGTTTCGATCCCGGGACCCATGGGGGATGAGTTGTGACGTTGTCCACTGAGCCAGTTCTACTTGTGTAACTTCGGAATTTTCGTATGTTCTGCATATGTTACAATACACAAAGTTAGATTATTGAAAAATGTGTAGATTAACAAATGTACATAACATTATCGGATCAATGACTTAAGTTCGTCAGCATTGACAGCGATAATCGCATAAAATTACATAACCTTAAATTGTATTTGTTCGATCATTTATTCTGGCTAGTGCGGCCGCAGTTGGCTAGTGCTGACTAGGTTAATGCGAAATACACACTCGAGGTTTATTTTTCATTCCCAACGTCATCTGTAACTCAAGTTGCTTAGCCAGGCATGAGCCCATCGCTCGATGGAACTACACGTAGTCACATAACCACACTTTATCATTGTGACCAAGATCGGCTGGGTAGTGATTAGCCAAAGGGTGCATTAGCTGTGTTGGCTAGATCATGGCGACATACCCACTTGGAAATTTTTCTTTTGCAACGCCATCTGAAAATCAAGTTGGCTAGCTAGCCATGAACCAATTGCTCGATGGAACTACATGGTCTCACATAACCTCTCTTTGTTATTGTGACCAAGATCGGCTGGGCTGTGACTAGACAAGGGCTGGATAACAAAACATTCAGAATATTACTAGCTCATAGCGAGGCAATGATTCGTCAGTTCGTATGAGCTCAATCGGGCGAGCCAGTTACTGGGTAGTAAGTCAGACAGACTAGCACAAGTTCTACTCGAGTACGCACGCTGTCCCTATGCTACCGAGTGCTTGTAACATACCGGTCGCAAATATGGCATAAGATACCAAATAAATTATGAGAGAGTTTTATCGAATAACATGCTATAGATTTTTCAATCATAACCCATATAGATCGATTATGTTTGAAAAATCTATAGCATGTTATTCGATAAAACTCTCTCATAAATAATTCCTCTCTCTCCACCCTCTCTACACACACCCCCCTTTGATGTGTGTGTTGCAATAAAGACAGACCATTAGTTCAATCAAACAGAAAAATGGTTGACTCTGCGAAAATACTCTTCAATTAAATTTTTTTTTGAACAGATGAAACCGAATCACATATTTATTAGGATTAAATAAAATATTTAGTTATTACACGATGTCAAATAGATTTTGATTTGAATAAATAAATAAATTGAAAATAAATAATTCCAATAATGGAATGCAATAGGAAAAGTTTGATTTCACGAAAAATCTAGTTAATTCAAATAAAAAAAAATCAAATAGACGCGGTTATTTAATATCAGTAGAGTTTTTCTGTCAGTGCAGAGTAACGACGATTGAAACGGGTTTTTATGCTCAACGCGGCATGCTAGGTTTTTCTAACCTCAAAATCTGGCGGTGAGTAGGTGACTAAAAATTCTACTTGAACAGGCAAAGAGTGACTCATTTTATTGAAAAATGATACCGTAAAAAATGACCAGAGGAATTCGTATGTGATACCACCTCATAACACACAAGATCTGCAGAAAACAACGCGTCAGCTCCAATAATGATACAACACAACCAGTCTCTTCGAAAAAGTAGATGTAGAAGGCACTGCTCTGGCAAGCATGATCAGCTAGCGCCGGCCGTCACACAATATATGAACTGATTGACAGCTCTCCAGAGGAATGCTTGAGAAAAACGGTTACAGAATTTTGTTATTCATTGTAAGATACCCGTGCTCATTATTGTATTATTTTTCAAGGAGGAATTAAATAAGTGTCTAATGGTGACAAGGAATTTTGTTGGTTTTTTAATATTTTTGAATTGTTAAGATCTCTTCAGCTTGCTAGTGTATATGAAGTCTGGCTAGTTACACTCCAGAGGAATAATTTTATTATCACGTTTTTATTAACTCGCTTTGCTTCTGGTCTGTTTGTATGTTCGGTACAAATTTTGCAATTGATTTTAAACTAACTTCCGGATGAGCTAGAGACTTGAAACTTTGAGAATAGCTCAGAACTGGATGACAGACAAATAAACAGACCGGCAAGTCTGTCCCAGAGAGAGAAAAAGAGAAAAAAATGGTGAAAAAACAAATGAAGAAATAAAAAATATAGTTTAGTGAAAGAGAAAAAAAATATTAATAGTGAATAGTGCATCAGTAACGATTTCTACGATGGTCAAGGAGACAGCTTCCCAAAGCAAGCGACGCCTAGAGAAGGAGAAGCAAAATCTCACACACACAAGACTAAAAAGCAGAAAATAAAATTATTTGAATGAAAAAACATTAACCATGTTTGTAAAACGCACGAAAAAGTATAAAATAATTTTTCCTAGCCCCATACAAATCTATGACCCAATACCGCATACAGATTGTCTTGAAAATGTGTAATCGTGAATTTTTAATAGCTATGAAAATACTTGTAAGATTTAAAATGGAAAACATGGGGCGCATGCATAGAAATAGTAAGGAGTGCAGGGAGTAGCTGTCGTTGAGAAAACTCGGACAACAGTTCATATCATTTGCAGTGTAATAAAATTGTTAGTGACTTAGGTTCATGCATCAATTATGCATCAATTATCTATTGCAGGCGTCCCATGTTTTTCGTTTTAAACCTTACAAGTATTTTCATAGCAATTAAAAATTCACAATCACACATTTTTGGGCCAATCTGTATGCGGTTAGGAATCTGTATTGGGTTATAAATCTGTATGAGGCTAGGAGAAATTATATATACTTTTTAGTCCGTTTCGAAACATTGGTTACAATATTTTTACTTAAAATAGTTCATAGTCAAAATATAGGGGGAAAAAGGATAACGATGATTTTTCTGTCAAATCTGTTCTGTAGAAAGATTTCGAAAAATTTCAAACTGTCATTCCAAAAAAACCTACAAAATAATCGAATAGCATCTATTAAAAAAGTCAGATTGCATGGAAAATGATCATTTCGGGAGAATTACCCATATGCATTAGCGCCGGGTAAATTCACGATTTTCAACAAGTGCCAGTGTTAAATTGATTAGCCATTAATATATATTTTTTTAAATCTTCCATCTGTATAGGATCCTTCCCCCTTGATACATTGCCCACCATATTCTACTTTATATCCCCACCTCGCGGATTAGACATCAATATTTTATGTTAAAAACCATGTAGTGGCTTATTGAAACTTCAAAGTTGAACTCTATTGGACGTATCTAAAACTTGACAAAAAATCAGGGTCCCTTAATATTCATTAGTGGAACACTCGACCCTTTTTGAGTTGAATACTTCACTCGTATTGAATTAACACATTAATTAGTGTTTTCATATGTTGAAGTGAGCACTGAAAGATTACTGTTAGTAAATCCGCGTAATATATGTCCAGGTGGATTCCTAAATGAATCGACGAATTTTTTTAACAACACGCCATCCATTTATTGGAACACACCCGATAAATTAATCGGCCAGGTTTATTAAATAGCGTTGATGTGGCTCAAGTTTGTTATCTGCTCGGAGCAGATAAGTAAGTAGTAATTATATTTGTACAATAAGCATACACAAAGTTTACGGAATTTATTTCACTTAATAATTTCAGTTGACACTGTATCGTCAATTTATTTATTTTAATATTTGATATCTTTTGTCACCCATAATTAATGGACAACTTCAGTAGTCGTCGACGGTTCGGTAAAATAGCAAACATTAATGAGTATCAGCAGGGGATCGAAGTGCCAATTATTTTTATTTTTGAATATATTAGGCGATAAGTAATTTAATCTTATATCCTGATCTACAGGAATGAACGTCAATACCCATGTTATTTGTAAGATAATTCATTCAACGAAAGTTTTTAATGGACAATATGCTTGACGCAGTTATCTCGACGTCGAGATTAATCAATATGTTTTGCATCACGCTCGGAGGCGCGGTCTAGCTCACCAGCCATTAATATCACATTTATCCACAGATGGTTGGTAATTCTTCCCTACAAATAATACAGATCCCGGGGTAGATGAAAAATATTGATGGTGGAATTTTTTTATTTTCAAATTGGTACGAGAAAAGTCCCTTCGTCACAAACTTATTACCTTGGAACGGAAAATATTACGCGGGATGTCCCATTAATAAATTACACGCGTCAAAGAAATCGGGAAAACTAAAACGGATAAAAAAAATGATTTCTGCAAAAGATTTACCGTTGCGAGGGCGACTATAGATCGCAATATCGATATTTTTTTAAAGAGGTGTTACAAGATTTCGGGGTAACCTTCGGTATTTTAATAAGCTTTATAGCCCTTTAGTTGTCGCGCTGAAAATATTTTGAGCTGTCGCTTTTATGAACATGAGCATGAATCTTTCGTGTAGAGGCTGCACGGTCGCATTTACGCTTCGTATAAATGTCCGTGTCATCTGACGTTACGAAACAAGACACGAAGCAAATCCGTATACTAACGAAAAATAATACTGGATAACTGAAATTGACAGTATGTCGATAATTCTTCTTGACAATTCGGAAAAATCAAACCACAAAACGAAAAAATATGACAGCCACAAGCTGATGCTTTCATATCGACTGGTATCACCAAGCTGATAGGTCTGGCCGAGCTGATAGGTATATACCATTCTTCTCAACAATTCGGAACAATCGAATCATAAAATGAAAAAATGTGACAACGACAAGCTGATGCTTTCACACCGACGTTATTTATTAGAGAAATAAGCGTCTGTAACGCCGGGACAGGCGAACATAAAAAACATCTCATAAGCGTTCTATTTTGTCATCGTGAGGTGTAGTATCCAATATATTTGGAGCAACGTCCCTTTCTCGATGAATGCGATCACAAAATTGTATTAGGCTGGTAAGAAAGTTTTGTGACACCAACGACACCTTTTCTATATAAACATAACATTTTATTAAGATAAGATTAATTTATAATATAGCCTATCTTTTCACCTACAACTCGTGTCCAACGCTCTGGTAGACTTTAAACGCCAGCCGTCTAGAAATCCTTGGGCCTTGAATTGAAAAGCTTTTCAAGGGTATTTTGAAGATCCTTTTGATTATCAAATTGTTCATCACGTAAATAGTTTTTCAAAGCCCGAAATAAATGATAATCTGACGGGGCTAAGTCCGGTGAGTATTGTGGATGTGGTAGTACTTCCCATTCTAATTCTGAAATAGTGTTTTGTGTCATTTTAGCTACGTGGGGCCGAGCGTTGTCGTGAAGAAGACGAACTCATCGACGTTTACGACGTTTTGTTTAATAATTTCAGACAGCTTCTATCATTGTATAGGGGAGATCTCGGCATTTATTGTCGTATCAGACGGAAGAAGCTCACATTACAACAAGCCCCCGAAATCCCACCAACAAAGAAATGAAACTTTTCTCTCTTTACGGGATGGTTTAGGAGTTGGTGCTGGGTTTTCTCCTTGCTGTAGCCATTGGCGCTTTCGTGTTCGGTTAACGTATAACACCCAGCTTTCTTCTCCAGTGACTATTCCTTTGAGCAAATCCTTTCTGTGCGAACGAAGCAACAGTAAAAGGCAAATAAAAACGCGGGTCGTCTTGTTAGGCTCACTGAGATCGTGGGGTATCCAAGATGATATTACCTTTCTATGTTCAAGCTCTTTCACATGTTCGAGAGTCGTAGGGTGACTACAAAAAAATTCGTTTGCTAACTCTCGTGACGGTGCATTAGGTTTCATTCGTAGAAGGGATCGCAATGCTTTGTCCTCAATAGCAGCTTTCCTACCGGACCTAGATTTGTCTTCAAAGGGCATATCGCCAGAATGGAAACATTCAAACCAACGGGATACTATTGAATGATGAACTATGTTACTGTTCAACATCCTGCTCATATTAGTAGCAGCAGATCTTGCAGAACGTCTTTACAGAAATTCGTAATAGGCGATCACTTGAAGAGTTGTTTGATCCATATTCGAGGAGCTGGCGAATAAAAGCGGACTTGTCCACATTGCGTCATTTTTTTTCGTGTTCTTCGAGCATACCTGCATAGCTCCCAAAATATTTTGCATCAAATCCGGCTCTAAGCACCTTAACATTGGTGAAAGACGGCCTTTTCAAGCAGAGACGGACTTGTCCATGGCTGGCTGGATGAAAAATTAGTAAGAGATTACCACAGTGATGACAATGATGACATTGGATTCGATTGTTGAGAGCCTGACATGGAAGAGTTTGTGTAGGAAGATTAAATTGATAATAAAAAAACAAATTTATATTAAATTCAAAGAATCTGTTTTATTTCATTACCGGATATGTCCATAAAATTTTCATGCAACGGCGGAGTCGTTTACCATTCTCATTCAAAACGGGATTTGTCCAAAACAAAAATAAAAATAAACGAATGGTAGTTAGTATTTTTTATTAAACTAAAACCTGGTCCAGGCTTACATTTTGATGGAGCCTTCACATATGAGGCATTCCACGTCACTTCAGCCAGTACAAAAAAATCTACAAATAATTTTGAAAAATCGAGTTACTTTATTGAAAAATATTCACCGAGTGTCGAAATTTTTTTAAAATTTCTGACGTTTTTTCTCGTCGATTACCATTCTTTAGAATGCGTTTCCATTCAAATGGCTGTATCTTTGGCAGGATTTGACGTATTTACATTCGTAAAAAACGACTTGTGCGTCTTTTTCTAGCCTTCCAGAAAAAAATCAATTTAGATTTTATTGAGCAAGTCGAACGTCCGTTTCAGGACAAAATATGCAAAAATATTTTTTTTCTCCAGGAAAGACACTCCTTATTTTATTTTTTAATTTCCCCGAATTGTGAATACGAAAAATGGATTTTTAGTATTTTTTATATTATGGGATTCCTAAACACCGTAAAGTAACAGCTATTTTTATTTAAAATTTTTTTTATTAATATTCGATTGAAGAGTGTGGAGCACTCCAAGGCTCCAATACATATGACATATATGTCATACGTATTTCGAAAACCTGTTAAACATACAGCGAGTGCTCCACACTCTTCAATCGAATATTAAAAAAAAAATTTTTTAAATAAAAATAGCTTTTACTTCACGGTGTTTAGGAATCCTATAATATAAAAAATACCAAAAATCCGTTTTTTTGTATTCACAATTCGGGGAAATTCCTAAAAATAAATAATGAGTGCCTTTCCTTGAGAAAAAAAAATATTTTTGCATATTTTGCCCTGAAACGGACGTTCGACTTACTCAATAAAATCTAAATTAATTTTTTTCTGAAAGGCTAGAAAAAGACGCATATTTTCATTTTTTACAAATGTAAATACGTTAAATCCTGCCAAAGATACAGCCATTTAAATGGAAAAATATTTAAAAAATGGTAATCAACGATAAAAAACGTCAGAAATTTTTTTTAAACGTCGACACTCGGTGAACATTTTTCAATGAAGTAACTCGATTTTTCAAAATTATTTATGGATTTTGTTTACTGGCTGAAGTGACGTGGAATGCCTCATATTAAAGTTTGAAAATTCGAACTCATCTTGGTTATATTGGTTTTTCACCTCTCATGTAAAAAAATAATTCATGGACAAGTCCGGTTCTGTTCGCCAGCTCCTCACTTACTAATACTGCGTGACCACAACAAAAGAGCGCCGTACGTACCCTTTGACACGGATATTCCTAGAACATTATAACGATTTCTACTCTCAAATATACTCGAACAGCTTCGCTGGGGAAAATATTTAACCGAGCACTTTAGTGTCGCAAGAATTCATTACCAACCTAATATACCTAATAACCCTAGTAGACTTAAATGCATCGTACTCATTAATGAACAGACGTGGCAGCGTCTTGACGCCAAGTAATAAAAAAAGAAAACGTTTGCCCCACTGATTTCGACCCCACGGACGAATATCTCACCGATCGACCCCACTAACGAATACCCCACTGATGAACTCGCCGCGTACTCGTTATATACGGCCCTTTTTAGGGCCAAAAATAAAATTGAAAAAGTTTCTTCATGTCTCATGTTCAAAATTCGTCGCAATTGGGAATAGGATGGCAAGCAGTACATTGAACTCGTACTTTACCCTGGAAAAAATAAAACGACAAAGCACTGGACCGGCTTGCATTAAACATAGATACGAAAAATATATATACTCTCAGGTATGAAAAGTCTCTTTCGGTTACGGTTTTAGAAACGGAAACTAATTTCCAGGTAATAATAAGTGTGAGGAATAAAAATACACTTTTCATTTGCTAAACACAACGAAAAACATATTCCCATAGGTATCGAGGTGCTAAAATAGAAATCCATGATTTTGGCTTCGCAGTCTCTAAAGGTATAAAATACATGTTGATTTTTTTTTAGTTAAGGCAGAACACCACTGTGACTCCCTGTTTTTTTGCCATTTTTCAAGAATTTTTTTTTTGTGGAAAAAAAAGAGATGTTCGAAAAATTTTTGTTTTGTTCGTTGTTTATTGAAGGTACATAAAAAAAAAATTTCAAATTTTTCACGCCCCATGGTGACGCTGGGGAAGCTCCCGCGTCAGGTACTGTTGCCTCTGCAGTGGTTCGCGGCACGCAGCAGAACTCTCTTCAAAGTCGATCTGAAAAAAAATACCGAGTGTTTTCGTTAATAATATGATATTTTGAAGAGAAGTACACAGGGATTTGAAAAAATATTGATTTTTAAAAAATAGGCACGCTTTTAAAATTAAAGGACGATTTTCGAGCAAAATTTCTCGTCGAAAATAGGCTATAACTTTTTTTTATTATTGAGATATCGAAAAAATTCTATGTACTTCTTTAGATAATCTAGTTTTATTGATGCAGTCCAAATTTGAAGTCAATCGGATAAAAATTGCTCGAGTTCTGCTGCGTGCCGCACTCAAAAAAGTGGTTTTGAGAAAAACGCGTTCAAAGTTTTAGGTTTGTTAATTTATGCGATAAATTGGGAAAAAAATTTTTTACCTTTAATCAGCGATGCCGGCACCATATAGCTGGCCTTCAAGAAGCAAATCATTGTCCCTAGCATCTTTTCTCGAAGTTGTAGAGGCTCTTCTTGCCTCTTTTGCAGCGTCTGTGAGCGAGCGCTTCGCTAGCTCGATCCGCGCTGCGTCGGTTTCAACGCAAAAATTGAAACAATTTGGGCCGATAGTTATCCCCAACGTCTCCAAAACTTTCATGAGGCTTCTCAGGCCATCATTGAATAATAATACCGCGATATCAGCTGCAATATCGACGATTTTTTTGCTCCCGGACTGACACTTGGGGGCTATTGCCCAAATTGATTTGTTGTAGCTTTCGTTGTTGTTTTGCCTGAAGCCGCCCAAACAACGCTGCAGCAAATCGTCTCTGCTCAAATTTTCGAAGACTGGCGTAATTGCCTCCAATACTTTCTCAGGAAGAGGTGGCTTTGGCGATATTCAGAAATATTACCGCTTGCGACCGCCCGCTGCCACGAACACCACGAATCGGTTCCCTCTGGGCAATCGTGGCATGTTGTGGCTCACTATCTGTGGATATTTTATGTTTGATAGTTGCCCAAATTGCCTTCCTCATTTTTTCAACATCATCGCTGTTCCTCCGAATAGCCAAGCCGTAATATGTGCTCAACTCGTCAATCAATTTTCCGGTGAGCTTTCCTCTGCCAGACAATCCTTTTTGTTTTTTCACGATTTCGCGGAGGCGCGTCCCCATACGTTTTTGGACATGTTCGATGCACTCTTTTTTTTATCTCGAAACCGTCGTATGGATCGCTATTCGATATGCCCAGAAACGTTTTAGAATCGCCGTCACCAATATAATATTTATATTTTATGCCATAGAACTCTTCAGACCGTTGAAACATTTCGACAGCTGAGTCGACTTCCATTTTTCCGGAGGAGCCGCTATGGTTCGCCTGGCACTCATCGTCGTGGGTACTTTTCCATTCCCAGTACTCCGCGGTGCTTTCTTTTTTTTCCCAATGCTCGCAAGCTTTGCAATATTTCGATTTCACCATAACGTCGATCACTTTTTTAGTGTACCAGCCGATTAGCGATGTTATGCCGAAAAGCGAGCTGAAACCGCGCTTACGCCACGAGCCGTCGCCTGAAACGATAATTCCGTCCTCCACCCCATTTTCCAACGAAATTGTCTCCTCCTCAAGTGCAGCCTTTTGTTTGCTCACTGTGCTCACAGCTGTAGTGGCAATCGAAATCGAATTTAAGATTCGATCGTAGAAAGACTGAAATATGGGGCGCGGTAGGTCCATAAATGCACAAAACTTCATCAGGCCATTCAAACCGACGCCAAGAAGACGCATACTGAATACGATCCGACGATTTATTTCGTATGCATTGTCAATCATAGGACACGAATTGATTTGCACTTTTTCACAATGGCCGCAATCGACCTCGATTTTGAATCCGAGTCCGCGCAAACTTTTTTCAGTAAACTTTATATCGCGATCACACACTTTGCACTTCACTAACGTCGATATAATGTTCATTGCATTGACGAGGTGTACTATACGATAACCGAAATCGTTAGTAACACCGACGTCTAAATCGTCCGACGATTTTAATTTTTTTCGCCGACGTGCTCACATACTCTGCAGAACTATTTTCGGAGCTATAACGGTTCGGAGGTTTTCGATTCGAAATTTTCGTTCGACTCCTCGTCACATAGCTCCGTTTTGTTCCCTTTTTCCCCGCGTACACTTTCGGATTATCCATTTCGATGTGCAAAGAATAATTCTGAGCGTTCGATATTTATAAACGAAACGATTCGGAGCGTTTAGACACGAGTAGCGTCGCTTCTATTCACTGTAAAAAAAATCTGTATTAAAATTAATATAAAAGTGTAGGAAGTCTTTTTACAGATACCGTTTATGAATTTTAATATTGTCATTTGAAAATCAATGGGCTGCTTTTCGAATGTCTAATAATCGTTCAGTAATATCGCAACACTTAAGTACTGGAAAAATCATATACGTATCGCGAGGTATCTATTGTGAGCGTATTAAAATTAATACGCACAGATTGTATTTTTAAATTTAAAAAAAGCAAAATTGGCATAGAAAAGTGTATTAATTTTACGGTGTTAGGTTAGTGTAATTGTTATTATTTACTTTCTGCGTCGTTAATAAACTCTGTATGGATTTTAATATACCAATTCCGGAATTCTTTTACTGATGCAGTCTGTGAAAGCTAATAATCGTTATTTTTAAATTAATACACTACGTTTTGAATGGCTAAGTAATGTGTAGTAATACTGTAATACCAGTCCTGGAAAAATCATATACCTATTCAAAAGTATCAGTTGTTGATATATAAAAATTAATGCGAATCGATTTGGGTTTTTAATTAGACTTGCTGCTTTGTTCGGTGTTAATTCACCACTTATTTATTTTTTCTTAGCTTCTCGCGTTTATTCTTATCCTACCCCTTCATTGTGACCGTTATACTCCCCTCTCTTTCTCCCTGTTCTCCTTGCGGCCGCAGGCGACTCCCCTCCGCCCCTCTGTATTATTATTCATCATGACTACAATCGTATTTCTAACTTAGTTGTATTTCGCCGTAAAATGCCGAAGAAAAACATTTCACGACGAAATGTACGCGACTAGGATTCGAACCCGGGAGCTTCCGTCCGCTGGTTCAGTGGCGAGCACGCTAACCACTAGACCATTACACCGGGTATTCATCACTTACTTTAGATTTGGTGTTACTCGATACGTTTTTTTATGATTCGATTTAACATGCTGACCAAAGGACGAATTTGAAGTTTTCTGCACTGAATTATATATTAAATCAGACTATCCGAATAAACACATACTAACAAGGAGAAGGCAGAGCCTGGATGTCGCGAATCGGTTTCTCCTTTCGCGTGGTGAAAGTTGAAGACCTCTGAATTAACGTCGTTTTTTATTTTTGTTCCAATAGGCCTTAGTTGCAGATATATCGCGATTTAAAAATTTGGGAGTGTCGGATGGAGCCAAGCAGGTTTCGGCTGGCGCGTAGAGTACGTTGAGCGTTAATGCTTGAGACAAGAGCGGCCGTAGCTAATACGGTAAGACGACGGATTGGCACTTGAAAAGTCACAGTTCGCGTCCCCGTGCTTTTTTTTAATTCAATTTTTATTTTATTTTATAATCTCTCATGACTGCATGTGCAGGTAAATAAGAAAATTCGAAAATATGTATTACTAGTTTTATTTATCTATTATATTAAAATAATTAATGTGGTTGCGGTGGTATTGCGTTCATCTTATGTTCGTGGTGTCGTAAGCCTTTGTGCTTCCCTTGCTTTTACGATGGTTTCCTCCCTCCAATTTGTCAGCATACCGATCTGATAGAAGAAGAATCAGAATAATTACCTGCCCCGAAATTTGCAAGTGTGAATTAGATTAATTATTTATTTTTTATACCATATTATTTTGCTATGTAATTGTCACTTCATTATTGGATTAATTATTTTAATATAATAAATAAATAAAACTAGTAATACATATTTTCGAATTTTCTTATTTATCTGCACATGCAAAGTCTTAAAAGAGATTAGAAAAAAAAATTGAATTAAAAAAAAAGCACGGGGACGCGAACCATGAACTTTCAGTGCGAGTCCGTCGTATTACCGTACTAGCTACCGCCGCTCTTGTCTCAAGTATCAACGCTCAACGTACTCTACGCGCGAGCCGAAACCGGCTTGGCTCCGTCTGAAATTCTCAAATTTTCAAGTCGCGATATCACAGCAACTAAGGCCTATTGGAACAAAAATAAAAAACGACGTTAATTCGGAGGTCTTCAACTTTCACCCCGCGAAAGGAGAACCCGATTCGCGACATCCAGGCTCAGCAGTCTCGTTGTAAATCAGAAAATGTACGTGCCTTCGTATTGTAAATGTCCTATTCATTTCTAAATATTCTCCAGTCTATCAGAAAATTCAGTGCACAAAAAATTGTATACTCCTGAACCAAGTATTGTAAAAATTAAGAGTCACTTTGTAATTTTCTTACTTCGTCTACATTGTATATATTCAAAACGCTTGTTGTATTTTTCAACTAAGAATATTCATTTTTCTATTAGACGCCTTGAAAAATTGTAGATATTGTATTAATATTCAATTCGTACGTATTACGAAATGTAAAACCGTATGAAATGTAGGTCCGGTATTGAATTTTACAACACTAAAGCCTAAATATTCATTCATATACTAAGTTTTGAAATTTCGTTTGCCATAGTATTGTAAAAGTATTTTAAATTTCATATTTCTTTAAACAGCGTTTTGTAATATTCAATGTACAAGGTATTATACTTTTCAACAGAATGAAGTTAAAAATAATAGTCATATTGCGATTTTTAAACTTTTTGTGTAAATATTGAAATCAAATACGTTTGTTGCATTAATCAAACAAATATTTGTATGATTATGATGCGCGTTGAAAAACTCATACGCAGCATACTAATATTCAATGTCCCATATATTAAAATGTATACGCATCTATGAAAATTCATTTCCATTACTGAAGTTTCCATTACTGAAGTGCGAATTTGCGTTTCATATTCCGAGTTTAGAAATTTTCAATCATAAAAGTATAGTAAATTTAATGACTTTTTTTACAGTGTTCGCAAATTGACGCTATGACGCTATCCCTATACCTGCCTTGAAAATTTTTCAATTATCGCCACCTATGGCTTTTTTCGAAACTATATTTATAACAATAGCTGGTTTTTGTGAAGGGAGACAAAAGAATACCTGGGAAAGACCCGCAGGACCTGGGAAAGGCCCGGTATACCTGCCGACCCTGAGGCGCGCAGCTGCGCGGGACCCCGAGCATCCCGGAGCGCTGCACCGCTCCACAAAATATTCAATATCTCCGAAAATAATTATTTTTTCGACCTGGGTCCAACGGCATCTTAATCTTAAATGTATTTTAGATTTTTCTAGATGGTTTTCAAAAAATCGATTTTTTGAAGCCGTCACAGTGGTGTTGTCCCTTAATGTAAGACAAATACATATTTTTGTCTTTCCAGTGCCTAATTATATGAGCATTTTATTGTTGGTCTTACGGTAAATAAAAACCATCAACATTTCATATATTCAGATACTGCGCGACACCAAAATTATGGATTTCTTCGCATCGATCGAAGACACTGAAAATCTCAAATTTCTAGATATCGAGGAGTCAGTCTATGAATTTTTCTCACATCAATCAAAGGCAATTAAAAATGTATATCTCTACGGATATACATTGTTCATTGTCTTCAGTTGATGCGAGAAAAGTTCATGAATTGACTCCTGTATGCCGTGAAATAAAAAATGTTCAATATCACCGATTGCTGCAACGAAATGCATATTTTTTGCTTTGCAGTCTCTAAAGAGATAAAATGTTGATTGCTTTTAGTTAAGGTGATAACAATAATGAAATGTTTATATCAGAAGGCACTGGAACGCCGAAAATATGTATTTGTCTGACATTAACTAAAAACAATCAACATTGAATTCGACAGAAATTATTCAATTCAATTTTAGTCCAATTCAATTGTTCACTTACAGTAATTGAAAACAATCAACATTGAATTTGAAATTCACTTCTCTTTGCACTGAAGTCGAAGGAAATAAGGACTCTTTCCCTTCCGAAAAGATATGAAATCCCTCTTTAAAACTTTTAAAAAGTAAAAAATAAACACCAAGTAATTAAAAAATCCCCGCAAGAACATTATCGTTTATTTTGACTCATAAAAACATTCTGATTTACCTGATAATAATTTTTTTATTTTAAGTTAATCAATAGTATTAATCTAGTTTTAAAATTAATCAAATGGATACAAAAAGTGAGATAACATTTTGGTAATTAGCTAAGCCATTTTACTAGAAATGTACACAAAACTGTTAAACCTTAGGAATGGTATTTTTCCAAATATTTTATTTTCATTCAAAAGATAGTACATTGTGCACCAAGGAGACTAATCGTAAGTGGGACTTTTACGCCGAACGCGATATTTTCAGTACGAGCCGTAGACGCTTTATCGCGCGAGGCGTTAAAGCCCCTGCCTCCACGGTGCACACGAGCATTTATATAACAAAACCATGTTTTCTGACCCTTTGTATTGTTAAATACACATGGCTGCAAGCACGTGCAGAAGATGTATTGCACACGGAAGCTGCATCGCGCATAAAAGCTGTATCGCTCGCGCCGCGGGGGGCGGAGGGGCGGAGCCCCCATGTAGACACCAAACGTAATTTTGAAATGTATCAGCATATTTTCTTTTTTTATTAATTCTTTATGACTCGGCGGTATCGACGATGCTTTGTCGGGGTGTCACGTCAAAGTGAGGTTTTGTTTCTTCGCGTAAATAACGCGTCAACGTTCCTAACGACTGACAGCGGTTCCGCAATGACCGTGAGTGAGAAATTCACACGCGAAAATTTTTGAGGCCTAGGCCCCGAATGACCTCTTTTAGGTCCCGTCTGCACACACGAAAAAGCGAGGAAAACATGGTTTTGGTATATAAATTATATTAGTATTATAACATAAGATTGGTATCACCATGATCTAACAGTACAATGTATGTACCACACAAGTACACTGGGAATTCTGCGCAACGACTTGGCGTGCATGGTTAAGAAAAAAAAAGCTTGGCGAAGGATCTTGTCCTCTCCACTACTCAATTCTCAAGTAAAAAAAAAATATGAATTGTCCCATGTCTCGATATTAGGAATCCGAGTTGATCAGACAGTAGTAATCCTAGACCATACGATACTCGGAATCTTATTTTATTCACATAATTCAAAAAGTCATATAAAAATATAAACTTGATCACATGAATGCTACATATTGCATGAAATATATTTAGTCCCATAGACTTTGGTCGTCGTCTTGCTAGCGAAAAATATATATATTTGCATTTTACTGCTGACATTTATTTCATGGTTTAAAACAAATACAATCGAACATTTATTGGCAGTGAATACAAGGTAGTTCCAGCGCTGCGACGCGAATTAAGTAGTTCAACAGACACACCGGTACATCAATGTTACCCTATCCGAATCACACTACCGTTTCCATCGCTAATAACCCCAGCGGTTGATGCGACGCTTAAAATAAAAAATAATATATAAACTATAGCAATAGTAATTTTTTCAGGCAGTGGGAACAAAAAATGTTATGTCTTCTTGAGCTTTTTTTCTTAACCATGCACGCCAAGTCGTTACAGAGCATGTCCAGTATACTTGTGTGGTACATATCTTGTACTGTTATATAATGGTGATATCAATTTTATGTTGTAATAGTACCAGTAGACTAACGCACCGGCTGTTATAGTAATATAATTTTTTTTCATTAACAATAAAATATTTGGAAACATATTATTCCTAAGGTTTAACAATTTTGTGTACATTTATAGTAAACTGGCTTGACTAGTTTAAAAAATATCTCACTTTTTAAAATACATTTGCTTAGATTAAAAACTAGATTAGAACTATTGCTTGAATGAAGATGAAAAATATTCATAAGGTAAATTAGAATGTTTTTTACAAGTCAAAATTAGCGATAATGTTTTTCAAGATATTTTTTTTTATTTTTTAAATAATCACATACATCAGAACTTACTCCATTTACAAACCTTCAGCGTTTAATAACTTGCATGCTTTTCAACTTCCAGCGGTGATTATTGTTTTATTGGATTCGTTTCAGGAACAGTTGTGTTATAAGCCGATATAACCTATATGGTCCATTTCAAATACCCTATACCAATGCGAAATCTCATCGGCGTGTCGACGATTTTTTCTTCAAGTGTCTCTATCGTACATACTCCTGTAAACCGTAAATCTTTTTTAGACAACGTTTTTTTACTCATCGTAATTTTCTCTATCTATTTGGGGTGTGCAATTGAAATAAGACATCCTATATGTATACATACATACCTATATATATATATATATATATATGCAAGGCCCGATTTTGCATTAAAGCCTGGTTCGAGGGTACGTCGATTCACTGATCGTTACCGCTACTTCCCCTCTTGCTTTGAGCACCGATTGGCTGTGCAAATACCACGGGGCGTTGTGTCCTCGTCACAGTGGTTTCCTGTTTGCGAATTAGGTGCAATCAAATGGGGAAATCTCAACCTGCAAATATAGATTGCTGTCCCTCGTGTTGAGCTTTCTCACACCCTCTTCGACTCGAGAGGGCAAATAAACACATCCACATGTGTCTATTTTCTCCGTCTCACTCTACCCGCTTAATTCTATCTCTCAGTTTGATATTCGGTGATAGAGCTTTTCCGGTAACTTAATCGATAGCTCTTCTGAATTTACAACCCCTCATCCCCTTTCCTCTCGCGCTCTCTCTCTATTTCTCTGTCTGTCCGTCGCACTGCTTCGCTCCCCAGGCAGCAGTGATTAATAAAAAAATGGTCAGTCACGCGTTACATGAAAATTGCACATATGCGGAAAGTTTCCGTACCGAGTGTCGCTCGGATGAAACAAGCGTAAGGTCGTTTCAGTTTTTTACTTTTTCCAACGCACGTTGTGAGCTACGTCTGGTACGTGGTAAGCTAGTGTGACGATAATACATATTTTTTTAAACGAGCGAGCAAGGGACCAATTTCATCATGCATCGCTAAAGAGAGATTGTAAATTGGTTCTCCTGGTAGTCATCGAGCAGAGCGACAAAAATTCCCACTTCATGGGGCTCTCGTGGATAGACCACTCTCGTGAATTTGCTTATCGAAGCACAAATTCATCGTCATAATGGAGAACACTTCGATTAGAATTTGTTCACTCTGCCGCCTCCGTTCTCTGCTATCAACTGGATCATGGCGACGTTGAAAAAGGCCGACTCGAATCAATCAAATTAAATCGATCCGTTCGGTTAATTTCGTTGTCGATAGCTTCAATTAACGATTGTATTTAAGGTCAAACAAAATACATTGTGCCCGCGCGTAGAACAAAAGCTTAACGCTGCGAGGTATTTATCTGTGTCGCATTTCATTCGATACTATTGTACGCAAGATTACTACTACGGTGAACGATGATTAAGCGATTGTTAATTAACCCTACGTTGACACACTAGGTCATTTTGGCCCGAACGAACTATCAATAAAATGCTCGCTTTTGCAAAATTGAAAATTTTCAATAATTTTTTACCGACAATTAATTTGATATTTTGTCGATTTTAATTGTGCAGGCATGTTGAGAAATGTTTAAGGGGTCTTCTCACTTTAGACGCTAAAAAAGGCTATTTTATGAATGTTTTTGATAGGTTAATATTATAGATATTGATGTAAAACTTGTTGACTTAATAAATACACTTTCGAAATACTTTTAAAAAAATGATGTATCCTAAACTTAGGTTGCATAAAAAACATTTTATGTAACCTAAACAAACTTCAAACGCGTATCTCTTGGAACAACGTTTTTCGACGGCTTTTGATAAAATCTTCGAAACTACTGAGCTGATCCTTATGAAATTTTAACCACATATTTCTTTCAACTATAGCTATGGCGCATTTTAAGGATTTTTTCAAATTTTGATACTTACTATTTTTTTTGCCCAAAACGGTGAAAAAACGTATATTTTTGTTTTTTTTTTTCGAAAAATGGCCGCCATTTTCTTAATTTTGTATATATCAAAAATCGTATAATATGCGCTATAACCATTAACATACTGAATCTAAAACCGTTTGATTTCTTTGTTTGGGATGATGCATCTCCGAGATTTCATTAACAGCGCAGACCTACCATTTTTTTCAATAAAAGCGACCGAAGCGTCGTTAATGGCAGGTGGATAAAGTACTATCCGGGTTAAATTAACCCAATGTATCAAAATCGTGGCCAAATATAAGTCTGTCAACAATGGGTTAACTTTTACGATAGACTCGCCCATGTAGGGTAATCGGTAGTGGCCAACGATTGGCCGATGCTCGAAGCCGAGCTTGCCAACATTGGCACTCGAGCTTGGCCCGATCATCGACCGAGCCTTGGATGATAAAAGCGGCCCGATATTCGCAATCAATATTGGCCCTAGAATGGCTTATGAGAATCGGCCGAGCATCGCGTAGGAGTTCATTCGAGCATCGGCCAACAATAAGTCCCCGCCAAGATTGCCATCATTGGCACTCGAGCTTGGCCCGATTATCGACCGAGTCTTGGCGGATAATTGTGACCCGATATAGATCACCAAAATTGGTCCTGCATTGCCAAAAAAAAAAAAACATTAATTATTTTTGCATTGTAATTCGTCATTACCTGGTCTTTCGAAACGATTAGATTGAAGAAAATATTTCACCTATATGGGACTCGAACCTTGAACTTACCTACTCATAGCTAAGCACGCTGCCCCTATGCTACCGAGTGGTGTAACATCTGAATCGCAGATATGGCATCCCCCATGGAAATTTATGTATGTAAAATATATGCAGAAAGTATATGCTACACACACACATATATATATATATATATATATATATATATATATATATATATATATATATATATATATATAAGCACGCTGCCCCTATGCTACCGAGTGGTGTAACATCTGAATCGCAGATATGGCATCCCCCATGGAAATTTATGTATGTAAAATATATGCAGAAAGTATATGCTACACACACACATATATATATATATATATATATATATATATATATATATATATAGTATATACTGTATATATAACAGTATATATGCACCAAATATATGACGCATATATGAGGCATATACGACGCATATATTTTCGATATATTTTCACTCTATTTTTTTGTCAGAAAAATATATCAAAAATGTTTGCGTCATATATGACGCATACATTTTTGATACATATTCCTGACAAGAAATAAATGCTGTGTATAAACACTATTACAGTTAAACTTCATAAAACTTAAAACTTAAACTTAAAAAAACTTAACTTACAGTTAAAGCACACTATTACATATAAACACTATATACAAATATGCGTAGCATATATATATATAATTCCTTTCACTCCACCCTCTCTACCCCCACAATCCTTTGATATGTGTGTTGCAATAAAGACAGACCATTAGTTCATTAGTTCAAGTTTAATTTGAATAAATAAATATATTTAAAATGAATAGTTCCAATAATGGAATGCAATAGGAAAAATTTGATTTCACGAAAAATCTAGTTAATTCAAATAAAAAATAAGTAAATATTAATAGAATTTTTCTGTCAGTGTAGGATGGTTCATAAAAATCGGCAGAGTATCGCGTATGAGCTCGTTCGAGAATCGGCCAACAATGAGTGCATGGATTTGGTAGTATATTTGTTAATAGTAATGTCCAATGGACCCGCAAAAAAGTATTTATCTCGTCTCTCAATGACTTCGACGCGAAACAATGAATCGTCAATTTACGAATTGCGGTTCGATCATGCGTTACTCGGCCGAACGTTGGCCTCGTATCGGCGAACCGACGTTGGCGAGTCTATACTTCACCAAACATCGGCCTCGTATCGACAAGCCAATCATTAGCGAGTCTATATTTTGCCGAACATTGGGCTCGTATCGGCAAAAACATGATTGGCGAGTCTATACTTCGCCAAACATCGACCTCGTATCGATAAGTCAATGATTATAGAGCCTATATTTGGCCGAACATTGGCCTCGTATCGGCAAACCAACGATTGGCGAGTCTATACTCCGTCAAACATCGGCCTCATATCGATAAACCAATAATGAACGAGTCCATACTTGGCCGAACATTGGCCTCGTATAGGCAAACCAATGATTGGCCAGTCTATACTTCGCCAAACATCGGCCTCGTATCGACAAGCCAATGATTAGCGAGTCTATGTTTGGTCGAACATTGGCCGCGTATCGGCAAACCAATGATTGGCGAGTCTATACTTCGCCAAACATCGGCCTCGTATCGACAAGCCAATGATTGGCGAGTCTATATTTGGCCGAACATTGGCCTCGTATCGGCAAACCAATGTTGGCTAGTCAGCCGAGCATTGGCGTACAATTGGGTAATCGATTATCGCCCCGCCAACATTGGTCCAAGTATTGGCCGTTACGGTTCGATTGGCGAAACCTATATAGGCGTATATGGACGCGGCGATAATGGGGCACTCTGGTCTTCAGCTGAGGTCTGAGGATAATCGATTTTTACGCATTAGGTACTGTTTGGCTTCGTTAGGTGTTGTTTTTAGATAAATAACTATAATTTGATAAAATGCTCATTATTTCTAAAATGAATTTGTAGAAAATTATTAACGCAAACAGCTACACTAGGTCTGTCACACCCAGATATTTTTTCTTCCTCGTGGTGCTCCAAGCGAGTGGGTTTTTACGGTTTACTCCTTTGCCTAAAATTCGATTTAGGGTCCTCTTGAATCATAGAGTAGTTGCTGGATCGCAGTGCAGCGGTACGTCTCGGCAGTGAAGAAGCGAAACCCGTGTTGGGTTGCTCACACTCATGGATAACCTCGCCGAGACTTTTCGAGCTCGATTTTTTTTTGTAAGTACGACGCTTTGGAATTTGCGAGTGTAAGTGATTTCTAGTGTAAGGTTGTTATTAAAACATTTAATAACGAGTCATTTTAACGAAATACCTTAAAATACGTAAAAAATTCAGTAAAGCGAAGCATATTTTAAAAAATTAAATAAAACGAAACCTGCGGATATTTTGGAATATTCTGAGCACAATTCTATTTCTATCTTGGAGCGAAAGACCCCCCAAAACAAAGCTTCCTTTACGCGGAAATAAATACTTCAAAAATTGACAAAGTTATAAATTATATAATACGAAATATTATCGGCACAATCGTGTTCTACATTCATCCTTCCAAATAATTATACTTTTTGGAGTGGACAATAATGCCGTATTTTTAGCATACACGTAAACCCCACTGAGCTGTTGCCAGAAAATTAAAAAAATATAATATCAAAAACGACGGAACTTACGAATAAAAAATTAAAAGCATGCATTTATGGAATCTTATTCATACAACACGATTTATTCATAACAAAAGTATATAAATCAAGTTTTTCACGATTGCATTCTTTATCTTTCAACTAAAAATTACTTAGCTTGTAAAAAACCTTAATCACAATTGGCGCGAATTTGAAAACTCTTGTACGGTTATACCCGATGTGCCCTTTGCATTTCGGATGTGGAATTGTGCCCTTCCAGGGTTCGAACAAACCACGAATTACAAAAAAATCTGTCTAAAGTACGTTCCATATCTGCCAACTATCAACCTACATTTTCTACAGCAGTGCTTTTCAACATGTGGGTCGCGACCAAAGTCTTGCTTAGGGAGTCGCAGTCGCAAGCCAGGTAAAAGTTAAAAGCAAGGGTTGTAGGTCTTACAGTACAATAAAAGTACAACATGTTCAGTGAGATGGCTCTGCCTTTTTGTTTTTTTAAGAAGTTGTTGAGTCGTGGTTCTATTTTTGAGACGCAAATAACCAAATCATTTTCTAGTTGGAACCTATTTCTCTTCTTCGTTTTTATCTTCACCATTGAAGAGGACGTTGTAGCTCAGTAAAAGAAACGTTGGACGTTGGACGTTACACAACTTTATACGTATTTTATTAGTCCAAACGATTTTTTTTTGAAACATTTTTCGATCGGGCTATCAGCTATCGAGATACGGCGGTTTTTTAGTTTTCAACCCCTATTTCTTAGGGTTGGGGTGAGTTGGGGGGCAGAATTTCATTGGGGTTACTTTCAGTATGCAATCATCTTGCTTCAGTCACAAATTATAATTCTACGCTAAAAGTGCTGGGTTTTCGTCTCTTTTACTGGACTATTAGCTCACATAGGTAGGAAGTGGCGAATGGCACTAATAATTTCAATGCTTCCCTTACCAGTGCTGGGTGGGGGGGGGGGTCGCCGACATTTTTTTACATGTAAAGGGGTCGCTCATTTAAGAAGGTTGAAAAACACTGTTCTACGCGAAGTACACTCATTTTACATATTCCGTTTATCTCATTTTAGTTTATTTTCTTCAGAATATCGGAAACTTAATGTTCATTCTTCCAGCCTAAAACTTCTGAATAAATCAAAAGTCTTCGTTCGAGTAGAGTCAAATCATTACACGAATTCAGATCAAACAAAAAACATAACTAAAATGCAAGGGAATTTCTTTTTTACTCCTCCACTATCCCCTATGTCCGTGCATGCCATGAGCGTATTTTACATTCAGCATGGGAAAAATCGAAGTTGATGTTGCGTGCAGAATACTTTCTTGCAGAAATAATCTTATACCCAAACATAACTTTGAGAGGGCGGAACGAGCAAGAGTATTATTCCGAAATCTAGATAATGCACTGGCTTTATTTCCATGATGTACAGTGGGTATACAAGTATTTGTACATCTCGGACGAAACTGCTGTTGATTTGGCTATATATGTTTGTTCATGTTTTCCCAAGATTTTTGTAAACCATGTATATTTATGATAAGCTATCGAACACAGAAACTTAATGAAGCATTTATTTTTTTCGTAGGATAATTTGCAGAAGACGACATGTACAGGGTGTATAAAAATTATGTGTAACCTCTCCACCAGGTGATTCTTCGAGTCACGTTCGGCGAAGATCGGCCCCCAACATGGACCCGTAAAATTGACCTTGACCCCAAAACGCAAGGTAAAATTTTTATTGGCTAGAAAAATTCTACTAAATGAGAGGAACAAAAGTCAGAAAGGAACTATAGACCCGTCATCCAGAAAAAAAATGTTAAAAATTCGGAAATATGAGTTTCCCGAATCGTGGATAGGAGAAACACAACAATAGCGAGTTAAGTACCAACATAGAGCCCGCCATCACTTAGCCAGTGGATTCTATTATTCGAAAAAAAAGAACTTCACCGTTGTCCGACTCTCACCATGAGGAGGTGGACGGATAGGCACATGGTAAATAATAACAACCTTTGAGGCCACTATTGTCACACCTTCAAGAGTCATGTGTGTGTGCGTGCGTGCATGTGCGCATGTGAGATCAAGGAGCGATCGGGTCTCGGTGGTTCGTCACTCCCAGGGTATTTGCCGACTCTTTTTAATTATCGCCTGGTCGATTTTATCGCAGGCCACGACTTTGGCGGTAGCGTCGGAGGTAAAGAACCGATCAGTTTATACCGATGGCTCGTAGCATATGGACTTCTTCTCCAGCTTCCACATGCCGACCTCCTTTACGTAGACATGCTCGCCGCCTTTCCTCTAAATTGGCCCGAACTCTGGCCAAGAGTTGTCGGTTTCATCTCAACTGAGCCAGTCCATCATCTTTCCGGCGTCTCAGATCCACTGGCGTTTTGATCACTCTGCCTGATCTATAAACCATGGATTTTAGCGCACCCCACAAGAAAAAATCCAAAGGATTAAGGTCTGGAGAACGTGGTGGCCATACCCGAGTGGAAAACGTAACTCATCACCGCCTAGCCACAAGCTAGTAAAGTGATGTTTTGAATCGCCATTAGCTAGCCGTCTTAGCGATTGACTACCCAGCCTTGTAACGCTTTGGTCCTCTAGTAACTGAATACAAAAAATTAGATGGTGACTAGATAGAAAGAAATATCCCAGGGCTGTATTATATTTCTGACCTAGCCATGACATAGTTTTTTCAGCTAGCGACTGGGAACAAAAAATTAGGTGGCGATTAGATTTAAAAAAAATTTGCAGCTATATATTTATCTTTTCGTGATTTTTTTTCACATTATTTACATCATTGGACCCGTTTACGATATTCTTCGTCGTTCATTAATTAGGGTTATGATATTTGCGCTGTAAATATATTAATGGTTCAATTTTAAATTATCTCAGACAAACGCTTACGCCGTAACGTGGTTTCGAACCCGAGACCTCTGGGTGATGAGTTATGACGTTGTCCACTGAGCCAATTCTACTTGTTTAATTTCTAAATTTTCCAATCGTCTACATATGTTACACTACACAATGTCAGATTATTGAAAAATGGGTGGATTAATAAATGTAAATAACATTATCGAATCAATGACTCAATTGTGTTCGCATTGAGAGCGATAATCGCATAGAATTACATAACCTTAAATTGTATTTGTCCGATCATTTATTCCGGCCAGTGCGGCCACAGTTGGGAAGTGTTGGCTAGGTCATCGCGAGATACCGAGTTGAGGATTTTATTCATTCGCAACGTCATCTGTAACTCAAATTGCTTAACCAACCATGAGCCAATCGCTAGATGAAACTACACGTATTCACATAACCACACTTCGTCATTTGTGACCAAGATCGGCTGGTCAGTGACTAGCCAAGGGGTGCACAGCAGCAGTTAACTGGCTAGGTCATGGCGAGATACCTACTTGAGAATTTTTGCATTCGCAACGCCATCTGTAACTCAAGTTGCTTAGTCAGCCATGAGCCAATCGCTCGATAGAACTACACGTAGTAACATAACCACACTTTATCATTCGTGACCAAGCTCGGCTGGGCAGTGACTCGCCAAAGGGTGCACAGCCGCATAGCTGGCTAGGTCATGGCGAGATACCTACTCGCAAGTAGGTATCTCGCCATGAGAATGCTTGCATTCGCAATGCCATCTGTAACTCAAGTTGCTTAGCCAGCCATGAGCCAATCGCTCGATGGAACTACATGTAGTCACATAACCACACTTTGTAATTTGTGACCAAGATCGGCTGGGCAGTAACTAGCCAAGGGGCGCATAGCTGTAGTTAGCTAGTGTTGGTTAGGTCATAGCGTCATGCCCACTTGAGAATTTTTTTCTTTTGCAAAGCCATCTCAAACTGAAGTTAGCTAGCCAGCCATGAGTCATTCGCTCGACGGAACTACACGTAGTCACATAACCTTACTTTGTCATTTGTGACCAACATCAGCTGGGCAGTGACTAGACGAGGGCTGGATAACAAAACATTCACAATATTACTAGCTCATAGCGAGCCAACTATTGGTCAGTTCGTATGAGCTCAATTGGGCGAGCCACTTACTAGGTCGTAACTCAGACAGGCTAGAACAATTTCTACTCGGGTAAATGTGACGCAGGCCGACGGCCTATCCATCGCGTTCCAAAGGCTTCGTGAAGAAAAGCACGAACTTGCTGACCAAAATGTGGTGGGGTGCCATCGTGCATAAAGAAAAGGCCTCGGCGATTCTGCCGCGGAATAATTTCTCGTAAGCGATGGATTAAATGGCGCTGCAGAAAAACCAGATAATTCGATTATTCGACCGCGATAGAAGATAGACCGGACCAATAATGTTGTCACCAACGATACCTGCCCAAACATTGACGCTGAATCGACCCTGGTGGACTCGTTGCATCATCGCATGAGGGTTCCTGTTAGCCCAGATGCGAATATTTTGCCTATTCACAATGCCGGTGCTCGATCAGCTCGCCTTGTCAGTGAACAGGACGTGCTCAAGAAATCGAGGGTCTCTTTGCAATTTCCGAAGCATCCAGCGGCAAAAATTCCAACGAACTTGATTGTCCCCAGAGTGTAGTGCTTGGATATATTGCACACGATACGGTCGCAGGCTCTCCTCGCGAATTATGCGACCAACCGTCATATGCGCTACACCAACGCGACCGGCTATTCGGCATAAGCCGATGATGGAAAAGGCCCGTGCAAGAGCAATAACACGCTCCCCGATCCTTCAATGGACTCGAGGACGTCCTGCTCTCCGATGTCCAGCGCTCTGGATGGCAAACCTTTCCTGGTCATTAAAGCGCTCATCAAGCCGTTGAAATTAACGCCGATCTGGAATTGCACCAGGCCTTAGCCGTCCCCCATGGGCACGCTAGAGCAGCCACTCTCCATAAATTTTGCGAGCTCGAATATAATTTCCAAAAGCCTGATCAATAGCGCGAATCATAAGGCGTTAGTCTTGTTCATCTCGCAAACGACCACGATGGTGACTTCGGCAACGATCCATGGTCACACACGATACGACCAAGATAACACGACCAGACGATCAAACGACAAGACAGCTAGACACGGCCAGACAGTAACAGACGATAACACCAAGAGACACGACCAGACAGTTAAACAACCAAGACAGTCAGACACGATTGGACAGAGAGACAGACACGAATAAGCAGTCAGACACAATGCAACATAGAGACACGACCAAACCATTAGAATCCCCCGGCTGAGTGATGGAGAGCTTTATTTTGGTGCTTAACTCGCTATTGTTGTGTTTCTCCTATCCAAGATCCGGGAAACTCAAATTTCCGAACTTTTTATATTTTATTTTTTATTTTCTGCGTGAAGAGCTCATTTACGTCCCATGGTTCCTTTCTGACTTTTGTTGCTCTCATTTAATAGAATTTTTCACGCCAATAAAAAATTTGACCTTACGTTTTGGGGTCAAGGTCAATTTTGCGGGTCCATGTTGGGCGGTGATCTTCGCCGAACGTGACTCGGACAATCACCTGGCGGAGTGGTGACACATCATTTTTATACACAAATACTTTTTTTTAACCCACTGTACATATTTCTCCAGCGATACCAACATTAACTCCGTTTTCTTCCGCTCCATAGCTGAGAATCAACGAATCAAAAAAGGTCTAGAGTTCAATTTGGACATATCAGAGAATTGCTCTCGCGAAAAACTTTCGTTGAAACGGAGATTCGTCGTCGCTTCGAGTTTTTACTTTTTCACCTTGCGGTAAAAGTTGTCTCAGGCCCTCATGAAAACCTTCGAGAGGAAAAGATCGAGTGTATGGCACAGTGTGGGAGGATATATACTTGACGAGAGGGGGATGGCAGGGCGAACATACAGCTCTCTTCGGCGACGACAGGCACATTATTCAAATTTCATATCGTTTCTACCTTCTCTCTCTCTCTCTCTCTCTCTCTCTCTCTCTCTCTCTCTCTCTCCCTCTCTCTCTCTCTCTCTCTCTCTCTCCTCTCTCTCTCTCTCTCTCTCTCTCTCTCTCTCTCTCTCTCTCTCTCTCTCTCTCTCTTTTCTTTCCTCGTCGGAAACCCGAGAAAACCCTGCCGAAGGATCACTGGCATGACAAAGGCGAACCACTTTACCTCGACGCGCCTCAATGACGAAAAGTTTTCACGTTTTGTCGCAGTTTGGTCCCAGCCGGTTCTCGAGGACTCTCCCGATCATATTCCCCAACCGAAAACCCTCTCTTATATATGATAGTGTTATTGACGCGAAAGCGATGCAGAGATACACGAAGCCCGAGTGGAATGTGTATACATTTAAACAAAACGACAAAGGCTTTTGCAACTCTGTTTATACGTTTTTTGAAAAGATCATTAGAAATACTCAGGTTCGATAGTGCCATTTTGGAAAAGTCTGCGATCATTACTTGCCTAATGGACGAAGGGAGGAAGGATAAGCTGGAACGTGCAAACTGCATTCTTCGAATTATTTGCAAAGCACAAAGCCCCTTATCCAAATTCAATTCCAAAGTCAAAGTGGAATAAACTAGTGGCTCGCAGGGGGATTTGACAATTGCTTGGAACGAGGTGATGGCAACTCGCATGTTTAGAATTGCAGAAATGTTCTCCTCCAAAAACAGAGCTTTGATAGACGTCTGGATTCTCGAAAAGCAACGTGAAAATGTAATTTTTTTTGTCATGGCTTTACAATAAAAAAGCGACTGAATGCATCTGCTACTATGGCACGGCCTGGCTTTTAATGAATCCATTCGTCGAGTATCCCGAGTCGAATTTTTCAGCCTATTTTGGCCCGGTAGCTCCTTGCACTGGTAAGCGATAAAAGTCGAAAATTTCAGCATATTTTAAAGGCTTTTGACTCCATTTAAGCCTCACTTGAAACTACGCAATGCTATCAGCCTCCAAATGTCACCCGAATCAACTTTTTGCTTCTTCTTTCCTGTTGGTAAGGTCTCTCTCCTGCACAAAACCTTATACTTCTACCTGACCCAGTTCAAGTTCTAGCTCCTCCGTTGAAAGCGTTTAAAACTAACAACACGTGGCTGTTTCGACAAAACATAAGATCGCTAGAATAATAATTATTATTCATTGCCATCTTATTTTTCATCTCTTCATATTGTAAGTAAATAAATTATTGGTAAAAAAATATATTTTTATTATTTCTCATATTTTGTTGAGCACTAGTTACCATACCGTCACATTTACGATATGTATGCAGCATTTTGAATAATCTTCGCTCGTTATTGTTAAATTATAGAAATAATCAAATCTTTAGGCGACTTAAGAAATGTGTTTAAATATCAAAGTTTTCATGGGTACGTATTCCATTGCAACAGTTCGGCGTCTAAATTAAAAAAAGATTTTCGAAATGATGGGTTGATTTTGTTAATATATAATAAATAATTGAAATAGAGCATACTTTTGGTTTTGCTTTGGTCCAGCGAATATGGAATTTTTCATAAATACGGTTTTCATTACAAATTTTCGAACTTTGCAGTTAAGCTTTAACGAAATATCGTTTTACCTTATTGACAGATTAAGAAAATAAATACTCAACGCAAAATTATTGCAATCCACTTACGAATTTATATCGTAAAATTCCATATCACTGGGCCAAAGAGAGAGAGAAATGTCTAACTCCGACGCCGAAATTTTGTAATGAAAGTTGGTCTGAAAATTGTATTATTCCAATAATTGAATAATGATAAATAGAAATTATTCATAATGCTGCATAGATGTCGTGAAATTTACGGTACGGTAGATATCACTAAAAAATTGTAATGATTAAAAATTAAACTTTAAAAAATTATTTTATAATCTTGAACAATGATACAATATGAATGATTGAATCTATGTTCCAGCGACGGTAAATACATTAATTCCATTTATTAACTATTTTTTTAGTAAATTAATAATTATTATTATTCTCGTCATCATGTGTTTTGTTGAAATAGACACGTGCTCGGTAAGTTCAAAAGTAATCGAAAGAGGAGCAGAAAAGTTTATTTGGGTGACATTTTTAGGCTCATAATAGGACTTTAAGTCGTAATGCATTTCATCTCCATGGCTTACCAAAAAATGAGACTTTTTGAGGATTTTTTTTTTCGACAATACCAAAAAAGCAATCAAAGTGAGGTTCGGAGGGTTTATTCTACATATATTGACGTTTACAGATGTAGGAAATGAATACAAAATTGCGGCACAGTCGTACCTACATTGGGAGCGTTTTTTACGGCGCTCTGCGGGAGATGGCAGACATTTTAGAGATTAGCCCCCAGAACAAATAAAAATGTTTCCTCATTTACATTAGTTTGCTCAAGAAGTACACACGATTATTAAAAAATCTGGGTTTTTCGCATAATGGCATCGTTTTGGATAATTTTTTTCGCTGAAAAGTCGGCCTTACTTTGTTAATAGAAACGCGAATTGTTAATAAATTAGGAAAATCGTGTGTACTCGTTTAAAGAACGTTTCAATGAAGCTGCAATTAAAATTTCAAGTCAATCGGATGAAAACTGCCCGAATTATGCTTTCTCCCGATTTAAAAAAACGTGGTTTCAAGAAAAACGCGTTCGAAGTTGCAAAACGGATATAGGAGCTACCGTCCACACAACGGAATTGAAGCCTTCATTTGAATTCTGTGTGTACCCATGGAGACGTATTTATAGTGGGCATTCAGTTGTTAGTTACATGTACTTCGTTGTATATTATTTATATGTGCAACGACTCCAATCGATACTTCCATCATCTTGGCTGTTTCGTGCATTTTCGAAGGGTCGGAAGCGATTCGGAAAAAGAGGTGTAAAAATAAATAAATAAATTTCTCTTGCATATCATTCTTGTAATGTGTACATCATTTGCGGAAATAAAGAAACGGTATTTTTTCTACTTAGATGTAACGTCTTAAGTAGCCTCAAGTGAGGCTTAAGTGGAGTCAAAGGCCTTTAAAATAGGCTGAAAAATTCGACTGAATTCGTATTAAATTTGTAGCTGCTTCCGATCCTGCTTAAACTCTTCTATCCGGGTTATTCGACTGAAGGCTGGTGGTGCACAGCTGGCAAAGGATTTTAGTGACAAACTTCTCGTATCGCCTGCTTATCCCCTCTCTTTCTTCCCTTACATCTCCATCTTGGCATTCCCTCTTAATACGGTGACCAGAGGCTTTTTACAAAATCAAGTGCTTCGTAATCCTTGAATGATACTGACTTACCGCAAATGGATAGGACATTATAAACAGTAAGATGATTGCCGAATACAATAAGAAGAGTATGCAAATAAGAAACCTAAAACTCCTATCAGAAGGCAATTTGTTAAATTACTTACGGGGTCTTCTCACTTTAGACGCTAAAAAAGACTATTTTCATGAATTTTTTTGATAGGTTTATATTATAGATATTGATATAAAAGTTGTTACACTTAATAAATACACTTTCGAAAAACATGAACATTTTTTTAAATGTATTTACGTAATCCAAATAAACTTTAAACGCGCTTTTCTCGAAACACATTTTTCGACGGCTTGTTGTTAAAATCTTCGAAGCTACTGAACCAATCCTTATGAAATTTTAACCACATATTCTTTACAACTATAGCTATAGCGCATAGCAAAGATTTTTTTAAATTTTGATATTTACTATTTTTTTTGCCGAAAACGGGGAAAAAACACGTTTTTTTATTTTCTAGAAAAATGTTTTAGAAAAATGTCCGCCATTTTGTTATTTTTGCATATATAAAAAATCGTATAATATGCGCTAAAGTAACATACTGAATCTAAAACCGTTTGATTTTTTTGTTTCGGATGATCCATCTCCGAGATTTCACCAACAGCGCAGACGTACAATTTTTTCAGGACATTTTTTTAACTACCATTTTTGTCTATAAATAGTGACTTAAATAAATAAATAAAATTCTGTTTATGCGTATTTTTTAAGTGTAACAACCTTCATATCAATATCTATAATATAAACCTATTAAAAAAGTCATGAAAATAGCCTTTTTCAGCGTCTAAAGTGAGAAGACCCCTTAAGTGTGAATTATTCTCAGCTTAGGAATATCCGTTCTGTAATTTATTAACTTTACATCGTTTCCTACGCAAATTGTGTAAATTGCCAAGCGTTTCTTCAACTGCGGTTCTACTGCCTGAATATGAGATAATCAACATCAAACATGTGCTCTGTATCCTACGGTTTTGATTAGATAGCGAGATGATTTGATGACCGCGTTGCAAGGCTGATTTATAAAAACTCACAGGGTTGCCGGTTCGTGAGCAGTTGAAAACAAAATGCTGGCCAGCGATAACCCCAATTAGTATACAGAGGGAATGATGATCGAATGGGAATGCCGAGGGAAAGATACGGAATTCCGAAAAGGTGCAAGGACGATCGAAAGCTGAAAATACGTTGAAATCTTTCGTCGAGGCAACGAGAGAGCAAGGAAACGCCAATTTCTGGCGCATTTTCGGAATATTTATATATTCATTCAAATAATCATTTATGAGCAAGCGGAGGACGCGGCGAACCTGTGCGAAGTAAGGTTAATTCGTGATTCTCTCCATACCAGACCTATTCTGGGCATCCTGGTTGCGAATGTGCATAATGTATAGCCTTTTTTAATTTATGAAGTATAATCCAAGGTCTTCCCGATGTCAAGTTTGATTTGCACCACCATGACTGGGACAATTCCAGCGGTCTGTCAATTAATATGTCAATTACGTTTATTTTCCGTTGAAACGGATGCTGCAAGTGAAAGTAGAGGTATTGACAGCATCAGATATTCTTGCAATACCAATTATTCATGAAGCTTTTGTTTTCCTCGATGAATAGAGATCTAAGAAAGGAATCTTGCCCTTCATCCCTCTTTATATCAGTACTCTCTATTCATAACAGTTCAAGATTTTGTCTAGGTCGTCTTGCTTGCTCGTGAAAAGATCTATACAATCATCCTCTTATATTGTGTGCAAAAAACCTCGAAAGTTAAGGTTGTTATGGGGTATAGCTGTCGGGGGTGAAGTACGAGGGAAGCGCCCGATGATTATGCACGGAGTCGATTAACTGTTACCAACTATTGCCTTTCAAATAATCGTCATATTAAACGTACATTTTCGATCTATTTTTATACATCTATTTGTAAAAATATGCATTTTGGAACATTCGGTGATTACATTAAGTGTTTTCATTACTTTTATAATTATTTTCGATAACTTTTCCTCGCTTAATTAACGCCAAACGAATTGTCAACGTCAAAAATCGTGGGTTATCATAATGCCCAGGTTGGCAGAAGTGTCGCGAATTCAGAGGCATACGCGTCCCATTCGTAACCTCAATATCGGGCAAAGGAGCTGTCAAAAATGAATATCAGTCCGAGCGGAAAAAAATCCACTGGAAAGCAAAAATGTTTACTAAAGCTGTCTATAATCTCGAAGAAATCAAAAGCTGTAATAATTTTCCGATATAAAAAAAAACCTTATGTATGAAAAAAATTCTGCGTTCTTTTGTATGCCTAGTTTCTAGAAATGTATAATTTCTGAACATAGTTATCAAATTAATATTAAGTAATTATTACTAATTAAGAGAATAATTAACAATAATATTCGTTGTTAATTATCCTGACCGAGTAGTTTGAGGTGCCTGGGTATAATTACCGAATATGGATAAGATAGGTATAATTTATGCCGTCTACGACGTTGCCATGATTGCACAGTCTAACATTTTGTGTCCTTCATTTTCGAACAAATTCGCTATCAAAAACATTAATCGTTTTATAACGGTACTGTGAATCCTCCGATAATTAGTCGAACCATACCAATTTTTTCACCTTCGTGGTAACATTAACTGGCAGATATTAATAATGTACTGAAAAATGATAGGGAGTTTTCCATAAGCCATTACCATAATGTAGGGCGTGATTACTTCGACGCGCATATGTATCGCGAGTGAAGCTGCGGCGTGTGTCTCGTACGCGTGTGGCGCGTGGTTGCCGGTTTTCGGAAGATGGCGTAGGAGGCGCGACCGTCGCGAGCGAGGGTTGGACGTGGCTGGAGCGTGGACGAGGTAGCTCTGGAACGACGAGTGGAAGACGGATGTCAAAACGGGTTTTCTTTTGTATGACATTATTAAATCATATTTTAATCCAGTGTGCGTCCCTATCATTGTTCCTCCACTGACCCGGAAACAAGGACTTGTTACAAAAGTACAAGGGTTATTCCTACAATTGATGTCAGAAGTGGGATCAGTGGAGGTTAAAAACGTGATCGGTGACGAGTACGGCGAAAATGACGACGAAAAGTTTCGAGACAACGACGGTCAGAATTCTCGAAACCAACAACGAGGATTTTTGCAAAGACGCAGCGAAAATTCTCGAAAGACGACGAAGACGGCGATAGAAGAGACGACGAGAATCTTCGAGAAAGTACGACGAACGTTCTCGAAAAAAAGTGCGCAGTAGACGAGTGCGCAACGTGTTCCGTGTGCTGAGATATCGCGTTGTTACGAGCGTGCGGGACAAAAGCCGAACGAAGGTTGAAGTGACGACGAAGCCATGGCCGAAAGACAGAGAGAAATTGAAATGTTGACCAGTGCTAAAATAAAGAACATTCTAAAGGCGAAAGGACTGGGTATTGGTGGTACGAAAGCTGAGTTAGTGGCACGACTAAAGGCGGCCGATCCGGAAGGGGGGTGGACGAGTGTGACATACGTTGGTGAGTCAAATCAATCGAAAGACGACGCAGCAGATCACGGTGCTGTATCTCTGAGCTATCAACAAGAAGCCGAGTTGGCACGACGAGAAAAACAATTAATGGCAGAACTGAGACGAGCGCAGCAAGAGATCGAGGCGCTGCGACGTACACGTACTCCCGGCGCCAGGACGCCACCACGAGTCGAGGCGAATGAATCTCGAGCAGTAGGGCAGTATCGCCAACCACGGTTACGATGAAGGTGAATATGATGACGGTTGCGGATCTCCTGAGCTATTTCGAAGGCGACTTAGAGCGATACCAGACATGGGAAAATCAGGTCGTATTTCTCAAAACGGCGTACCAAATGGAGAGTGACATGGTTAAACTTCTCATCGGTATGAGGCTCAAGGGCAAAGCCCTCGAATGGTTCCATTCCAGTCCAGCGTATATTCGGTTGACGGCTGACGAGCTTTTGGCGGAGTTGAGAGGCATGTTTTACCTTCCCCCAAACCGAATAACTCTACGACGACGCTTCGAAGGACGTATCTGGCAGAAGAACGACACGTTTCGTGATTACGTTCACCAAAAGATAATTTTGGCGAATCGTATATCGATAAACGAAGAGGACATCGTGGGCTACGTAATCGAAGGGATTCCGGACGCACATCTACGAGAAGTTGCGCGTGCGCACCAATTTCTATCCAAAGAGTTGTTGCTCTTGGCGTTCGAGCAAATCACATTGAAGGACAGCGGTCACGTGACAACGGGGCAGACGGCGAGGTTCAACGACGATCGGCGGAAAAACGAAAAGCGTGAGAACTCGAGCAATGTGACGGGTGAGAAAAAAGAAGCGAACGACGGCAAAAAATTAAGGCGTTGCTTCAATTGCGGTAGTCGAGAACACGTGAGCGTAGCGTGTCCCGAGAAAGAGAAAGGCCCGAAACGTTTTGATTGTAACTAGTACGGCCATGTAGCGTCAAAGTGTCCGAAAAAAATAAGGCGGAAGCGAATTGTTTGACGACTAAAACGAAGACGCGTAAGCATTTAAAAAACGTAAAGATTAACGACGTTCTTATTTCGGCTATACTTGATACGGGAAGTGATCTGACGATAATGCGGGCGGATCAATACGGTAAAATAGGCGCACCGAAATTGATCTGTCGACAGACCCCGTTTCATGGTATAGGCGAGAAGACAAACGTGACCTTGGGAGAATTTAACGCGAAAATTACAGTCGATGGTCGCACGTACGATATTTTGATCCAAGTCGTCTCAGACGATCTCTCGAGAAACGCGTTGTTGATCAGGCGAGATTTCCTTGACGAAATCGATTTACACGTAAAACGAGGAGAAGCGACGATTAGACCGTGTGACGAGACGTTCGAAGACGATGTACCCGAAGTATGTAGAATCGATGCATTTGACGATTGCGAAGTAAATCCGGTCGATTTATCGGCAGTGAACGACGAGAAAACGCGAAAAGAGGTTCGAGAAAGTATCAACGAATACCGACCGATGAAAACTCGCGAGGTAGGCGTAAAAATGACGATTTTGTTGAAAGACGAAGAGCCAGGTTACCAGAGAGCCAGACGATTGAGCAGCGTTGAAAAAGACGACGTAAACGCGCAAATAAAAGAGTGGATCGATAGCGGTATTGCAAAGCCGTCAGTATCGGATTATGCGAGTGCGATCGTATTAGTTAAGAAGAAAGACGGATCGAACCGAATTTGCGTCGATTATCGTGCGTTAAACAAAAAGATTATTAAAGACCGATATCCTCTGCCGCTGATCGAGGATCAGTTGGACAAGCTGCAAGACGCGAGAGTCTTTAGTACGATGGATCTGAGAAACGGGTTCTTTCACGTTGAGGTCGATACGGCGAGTCAAAAACATACAGCGTTTATAGTGCCGGACGGGCACTACGAATTCATGAGAGTTCCATTCGGTCTATGCAACTCGCCGGCCGTGTTTAAAAAATTTGTAAACGTCGCATTTCAAGAGTTGATTCGCGAAGGCGTAGTAGGGGAGACCGGGGCAAAATGGTATAGCAGGGCAAAACGGTACCGGGGCAAAACGATACTGGGGCATAATGGGATCGGGGCATAATGGGATAGCAAAAAAATGAAGTTTCTTGGTGCTTGATTTGGGGCAAAATGGGATAGGGGCAAAATGGGACACACAAAAATGAAGTGTCGCAGCCCGCTGAATTTGGGGCAAAATGGGATGACAGGAAAATTCATGCTTCGGCTCTACGAAAGAGCTGTTGAAACATAATCTAATCTAAATGGTGCTTGTGGTTCATTTCAGTCCACATATACGCAGATAATACGGACTGACCGATATATTTGTCGACACATATCCGTCGATTTCATGGGGACCGGCGGTCCTAGTTTCATAAAACAATTTACGTAAAAATTGACAAGAGTTAGATTTTCATCAATAGCTTGAAAATCAGTATCAGTAACGTGCAGTTGGCAGAAAATAAATTTAAAAAAAAACAAAGAAAGATAAAAACAAAACAAAAACATAAATTGCACGCGTCAGATTATAAAAATTACTTGATTATTTAAATAATTAATAACGACAAAGAAATTGTACCAATCGAATAAGAAGGCTCAAATAACAATTTACGTCAAGTTTGGTACAGTTCTGACCGCATAATCAAAAGTAATTGTTTAACAAACTTTAATAACAAATGGGCCCACTATTCATGTGCCCATGCTGACGATAACTTAATCGAGTCCGTTTGCGACAATTGTGCCGATAAAAATTAGCTTAGTTAAACAAGCAATAAAAATTAAACATTGCCACCATTAAATTATAGTATCGTAAGTAGAGTGTGACCCAAATATCGTGTAACATTCAATAAAACCTGTTTTCACTCTTTTATTACCCCTCGTTTTTTACCCCTGCATTTCTTTCGCCTCTGCATCGAATTATTCCACTGTCCCATTTTGCCCCGATCCCGTTTTGCCCCAACCGCCTCTTTCTGAGGAGCCTGATTTTCTCCGGCCCATTTTGCCCCAGTCCCGTTTTGCCCCAATGACGTATTTTCCAGCAGTGTTGATTTTCACTATTCCATTTTGCCCCAAACCCGTTTTGCCCCGGTCCCATTTTGCCCCGGTCCCATTATGCCCCGCTATACCATTTTGCCCCGGTCTCCCCTACTAACGTACATGGGCGATATAATTATCCCGGCAGCAGATTGCGAGAACGGGTTGAGGAATTTATAACGAGTTTTGACCGTAGCGAGTCAGACGGTGTTGGAGATCAATTGGAAAAAATGTAGTTTCCTGCAACAAAGAGTCGAATTTTTGGGACACGTCATCGGAAACGGACGCGTGCATCCCTCAACGAAAAAACTGAGGCCGTGCAAAAATTCCCGAAGCCCGAAAACGTACGACAAGTGCAAAGCTTCCTCGGTTTAACCGGATACTTCAGGAAGTTCATCCCCGGATATTCCCTCATCGCGAGATCGCTAACGAATCTGCTTAGGGCAAATACGAAATTTCGATTTGAAAAAGAGCAAGTTGACGCTTTCGAGCGTTTGAAGGTTGTACTAAGCAACAAACCCGTGTTGAGCTTGTATCGTCCAAGAGCAGAAACTGAGCTTCACACCGACGCGTCTATGCACGGATACGGCGCGATATTGTTGCAACGCGATAACGACGACAACCGTTCGTACCCTGTGTATTACGCGAGCGGAAAAACGACCGATTTGGAAGAAATATACACGAGCTACGAGCTGGGGGTGTTAGCCGTGGTCAAAGCCCTTGTCAAGTTCCGAGTTTACCTGTTGGGCATCGGATCGTGACGGACTGCCGAGTGTTTGCGTTGACGATTAACAAGAAGGATTTGTGTGTTCGCGTGGCGCGGTGGACCTTTCAGGTGGAGGAGTTCAATTACACAATTGAGCATCGTCCCGGCAAAAATATGACACATGTAGATGCGTTGAGTCGCAACTCTTTGCCAATGTGTTTGCTAGTGGACGAAGATGGAGGATCTCTTACGGCGAAATTGGGGAGAGCTCAGAAAGAGGATCCCGAAAGCACGAGAATTGCACGATTGGCCGAGCAAGGTAAGGTCGAAGGTTACACGATTCGCGACGGCTTGTTGTTCAGGGACGACGGGGGAGACGTTCGTCTAGTTGTTCCGAAAAGCATGGCTTACCAGGTGATACGACAAGCTCACACAAGAGGACATTTCGCAACGAGTAAAACGAAGGCGATCGTGAAAAAGGATTATTGGATCGCAAATCTACGAGAAAAAATGGAAAAAGTCGTACGCAATTGTATTGACTGTATACTGGCCGAGAAAAAACAAGGACGACAAGAGGGGTTTTTAAACACGATCGATAAAGGCGATATTCCATTGGACACTTATCATGTCGACCATTTGGGTCCATTGGCCTCGACAAAGAAAAGCTATTGACACATTTTGGTTGTGGTCGACAGTTTCACGAAATTCACGTGGCTCTATGCGACGAAATTGACGGGCACTGCTGAGGTGATCGATGGGCTGCACAAGTAATTGATTATATTTGGCAACCCAAGACGCTTTGTCTCCGATAGGAGCACAGCATTTACATCGAACGACTTCAAGGAGTATTGCCGACACGAGAATATTCAGCATGTGTTGACAACCACGGGTATTCCAAGAGCGAACAGTCAGGTGGAGAGGGTGAATCGCACTCTCATTCCGTTGCTTACCAAGTTGTCATCACCCAAATCCGACGAGTGATGTAAACACCTGAGTATTGCTCAGCAATATTTAAACACGATGCCTCATCGAAGCACGGGTGCGACGGCGTTTCAGCTGTTGTTCGGAGTTCAAGCGAAGCTCCGAGACGATCCTCAAATACGCGAGCTGGTCGAAGAAGAATGGGTTTCAGCGTTCCGAGAGAGACGAGACGAAATATGAAGTAGCGCAAAGAAGAAAATCGCAAGAGTACAAGAAGAACATCAGCGAATCTACAACAGGAAGAGGAAAAAAGCTGCCATGTAGCGCGCGAACGACTTAGTCGCCATCAAGAGAACCCAAGTCGGGCCAGGTATGAACTTTTCAAGCAAATATCGCGGACCGTACGAGGTGACGAAAAAATTGCGAAACGATCGTTATGTGGTGAGTAAAGTTGGTGAACATGAGGGACCGTTGCAAACAGCATCGGCAGCGGATCACATGAAACCGTGGGTAGAGAATGTAGATTGCGACGATGGGTCTGAATCAGAAAATGTTGACGAGTCTGAGCGTGATGAGTGAATCGCGATCGGTACATTCGAGGACGAATGTGTCAGAATGGCCGATTGTAGGGCGTGATTACTTCGACGCGCATATGTATCGCGAGTGAAGCTGCGGCGTCTATCTTGTACGCGTGTGGCGCGTGGTTGCTGGTTTTCGGAAGATGGCGTGGGCGGCGCAACCGTCGCGAGCGAGGGTTGGACGTGGCTGGAGCGTGGACGGGGTAGCTCTGAAACGACGAGCGGAAGACGGATGTCGCAACGGGTTTTCTTTTGTACGACATTATTATTAAACCATATTTTAATCCAGTGTGCGTCCATTTAATTGCTCCTCCACCGACCCGGAAACAAGGGCTTGTTACCAAAGTACAAGGGTTATTCCTATAATAATGTAATTAGCCCACGAAATACGTCGAGTTGCCGTTTTTTTAAACGGTACTGTGGATCGTATTCACACTGCACAGGATGGTCAACAAAGAGGTTATAAAGATTACATTCACCCCTGCAATGTTAGACAAAATCGGTGTTAGAGGAGGGCCCACAGCATACCGCAAGTCTGTCGGTACGCCATATTATTAAACCGGAAATAAGTTAACAATTAAACAGATTTATAAATCGGATCAACGGGCGTTCTGTTTCAAAGATACTTCGGCGTTACTCCAGGTTTTCGAGGAAGAGATTAAGTAGGACACTGGTGTAAAGCGAAGTGGCATCAAGCGCGACAAGAATATAGTGTGGTGGTAATTTGATGGTGGAGAGGAGTTCTTCAAAGGTGACGTCCTTTGAATCCGAATCACCGGCGGTCGGTGCTACTGTGTCGCGAATGAAATCAGCTATTTTTCGCGCGAACAAGTTGATGAAGGAAACACTCGAGGAGGACCGAAACGTACCAGAAAGTTAGATTCATTAAACCCTTCCTTCACACACTGGGTCATTTTACCCGGACGAATTTGAAATAAAATGCTCCTTTGCCCAAAATTTAAAGTTTTCAATAACTTTTTACAATTCAATTTTGGACAGTCATGCTGTCGCTAAAAAAACCCCGTAATCGACAAAAATTAGAAGGCCAGTTTTTTGACAGATGATTCTGTAGGTGCCACGGGTGCTAAATCCAAGTTTGCCTAAAAATCGGGGTTCATGGTTTTTTCAGGGGATGAAGGGGGGGGGGGTGGATTGATGCCAAACTACAATCCCTACGAGGTCTTCGCCGTGAGACAAAATGTTCAGAAAAATCCGGGCTTTAGCTTTGTCCACAGCGCCGAAGTCGTGGAAGTTCATTTTAGGGGTGAGAAAGTGGGGTGAAAATGATAAAAATCAGTTTTAATTCAATAACTCTTTAGGACAAATTCGTACACTTTTTGTTCAAATGGGAACGTTGCAGCCCTTGAAAATACACGTTGATCGAGTGTTTGATTATCACTCTCCGAAAATATCTTAAACCCCAACAAAATTGTTGAAATACCAAAAAAATTGTTTATTGAATAACTCAAAAACAATCGATTTTTCGGGTAGAGTTTAAATGTACGAAATGTAGAGAATAATGTTCTCTATATTTTCGGTTCTATGGGCCACCCTTGAATTTTGATTTTCCAACCCTTTTCCGGGGTTGAAAATTAAAAATGAAATTCTGGGAAAACTATTGACCGCACGAATTTGCCGCTGTCGAACAATTCGTAGCTTAAACCCTCAGCTACATTATCGTTCACAGCGCCAAACTCGTATCTCTTTATTTTCGGTCCATAGTTTTCCCTGAATTTCATTTTGAATTTTCAACCCCCGAGAGGGGTTGGAAAAAGCAAAATTCAAGGGTGGTCCACAGAAACGAAAATATAGAGAAAAGTATTCTCTACATTTCGTACATTTAAATCTTGCCCGAAAAATCGATTGTTTTTGAGTTATTCAATAAACAATTTTTTTTTTTTGATACTTTAACCCTTCTTTTCCGGGCGAAGATATTATTGGAGAGGGATGATCAAATACTCGATCTACCCGTCTTTTCAAGGGCTACAACGTTCACATTTGAATAAAAATTGTATGCATTTTTCCTAATGAGTTATCGAAGTAAAACTGATTTTTCAAAATTTCACCCCACTTTGTCACCCCCAAAATGACCTTCCACGACTTCGGCGCTGTGGACAAAAATTAAGCCCGGATTTTTCTGAATGCTTTGTCTCCCGGCGCCGATCTCGTCAAGGTTGTAGTTTGACATTAATCTACCCCCACCCCCTTCATCCTCTAAAAAAACCCTACACCCCGGTTTTTAAGCAAACTTGGATTTAGCACCCGCGGCACCTACAAAAATATCTGTCAAAAAACTAGTCTTCTTCTAATTTTTTCCCATTCCAATATGTATATTGGAATGGGAAATGGTACACGACTGTACCATATCACAATGGTACAGTCGTGTTGTAACACGACTGTACCATTGTGATATTTTTGGAATTTTAATTGTGCAGACATATTAAGAAATGTTTAAACTGTATCCCAGATTTTTTGCAATCAAAACCGACCGAAGGGTTGTCAAGGGCAGGTGGATGAAGTATTATCCGGGTCAAATTGACCCAGTGCGTCAAATCCGTGGCCAAATATAAGTGTGTCAAGGAAGGGTTTAGGGAGATTACCAGTCTTGAGCTTGCAAAAAGGTGCATTCCGACAATTTTTATGGATACTTTGTTGATAGGCTGGAAATTCCGATTAGTAGCCTTTAGTCAACATATCTTCAAGTATGTCTACGGTGTTTCCACATGATTTTGTCACCAAATGGTGGCCCTGGAACAAGTAAGTCACCTTTGTCTGATAGTGTTTTGCGGCCGGCAAGTTGCTCCTCCAATTTTTGACCTGGAAATCAAATGCAAAGTAATTGGAGTTTTAGTCAAGAATTGTCTTCAACGTACGCAGAGAAATCGAAAAATATCAATTTTTTATTTACTAGTGCATGTAGGACCAAAAAATAATTTTTAGTAGACAAAAATCACCGAAAATCATGTTTGCACAAAAACTTTTTGACATATCAATAATCCTGTACTCACTTCGATGTGAAATATTGTAATAAGGTTCTAAAAAAATGCAAGTAAACCGGTGAAGAATTGGCAGTGTAAAGCGCCGGACACTATCAGACAAAAGTAAATCGTTTCATCCAGCTTCAGCGTCGCCATTTTATTGCAAAATTTTGTGAAAAATTCGTAGGAGAGATCTAGGAGAGTTGAAACAATTTTCAGATTTCACCTCATATCTCGCAATCGAAACGAGAGATTCGGGTAAATATAAAGTTGTTTTGTAGCTTCTTTAATCGGCTAATCGATTTTCGACTAGAAATGACTCCAGGAATTATGTAACCTGTGGAAAAAAACCATTGAAGTACAATAAGTCGTTTTGTTTTAACTCTCCTCAAAATTTTAAAAAACTTAACCTCAACATTAATCTATGTCTCACTTTTTTATTCAGTCAGACAAATTTGTATAAGGTCCAACTGAAACGAATATACAAAACTCACGGAACTAAATAGTAAAATATAGCAAATCAAAAAATAAATTGAAGGAGAAACTTTATGGCAAGAAAGCCAATCAATCTCTATTCTGACAGACAATTTCGACATACATATGAAAGTTCTCCAACAGTGCAGGCTTCGTGCGACCATCCTTTGCACTCCAAGCATTGCACCCACGTTTCATTCGGCCTACTGTTGGAATGCGATTCCATACTACACACGCAAAAATACTCTTCCTTGTCTTCACCTTCCACATTCTCGTTGGGCTTAATCTTTCGTCCTGTAGAGCGGCGAGATCATATATTCTTCGGCTCGCCATGCCTCTATCCGTTTTCCTAATATATTTCTTTGGCATCTGAAATAAAACAAATGCAAGCCTTGCAAACCACACCACAAAATATAAACAGATGAAAACATTACTGCAACCGAGGTAAGTTGAAACACCTTGTTTCAACCCTCCTGGGTGGCAAAAATGCGATGCCACTTGATTCGGAACTCACTATCGATAAAGAGTATTGCAAAACAACAAATTGAATATAACAAATCGAATGCTAAGTTAGTTAGCTTCCACACGATGCATATCACATACCATCAAATATATAAACAAGGTAACTAAACCTCAATGAAAAATACATCAAATACTTACTTTCGCCAATTTTTTTGGCGCCGGTGTCGATGTGACGTAACTGAACTCGCAAGAGCACCGGAGCTAGCTGACGAGTGGCGCGCGTCGTAGCAATGAATGGCATTGTGCCAGCCCGCTAACAATCACATCTACCGAGACATTGACACTGTTTCAACTTACCTCTGTGTCAACCCTCCTGGGTCTTCCCTAAAGGAACTTGAAGATATGTACAATGAAGTTCACTAAACGCAATTTTCATCCTATCACCTACGTTTCACAAAAAATTGTCGAATTTCACCTCTCTTTCCGGGCTCCACACTGGTAGTCTCCCTTAACGTCGGGTCGTTCTGTAGCCGCAGTTGCATTTGGCGGTTGTTGGCATCGGCCACAGCTCTCTTTTAATAATCACAGAACAGCATTAGAGTATTAAAATATCGAAGTGCAGAACTATTGAAATGCCGAAGTATCGAAGCACTGAAGTATTGACGGTACAGTTTCGCTACAGTCTGCAGAAAAAAATATCTTCCCTATTATAATAATCGTATACGAGAGAGGAAATGCAGGTGAATAATGGCAGGATATTTATGTTTAACAGCATCCTCAAACCATCCGATATTGTCGATGTTTCTGGTGTGAAATATTAAAAAGCTACGAATATCCGTATTTTCCTGTACAAGTAAGGGGTCTTTTCACTTTAAACCCTAAAAAAGGCTATTTTCGTAATATTTTTTGATAGGTTTATATTATAGATATTATTGTAAAAGTTGTTACACTTTATAAATACACTATTGAAATACATTTTTTAAATGTATTTATGAAACCCAAACAAACTTTAAACGCGTTTTTCTCGAAACAACGTTTTTCGACGGCTTGTTGATAAAATCTTCGAAACTACTGAACCGATCCTCATGAAATTTTAACCACATGTTCTTTACAACTATAGCTATAGCGCATATGAAGTTTTTTTCTACATTTTGATATTTACTTTTTTGCCAAAAACGGTGAAAAAAACACGTTTTTTTGTTTTTTTTTTCGAAAAATGTCCGCCATTTTGTTATTTTTGCATATGTGAAAAATCGTATGATATACGCTATACCCATTAACATACTGAATCTAAAACCGTTTGATTTTTTTTTGTTTCGGACGATCCATCTCTGTGATTTCATGAACAGCGCAGACCTACAATTTTTTTAGGACATTTTTTTAACTACCATTTTCGTCTATAAATAGTTACTCAAATAAATAAATAAAACGTTTAATGTATTTTGAAAGTGTAACAACTTTTATATCAATATCTATAATATAAACCTATCAAAAAAATTCATGAAAATAGCCTTTTTTAAGCGTCTAGAGTGAGAAGACCCCTTAATAGGGAAAAGGCATTGCTCTGGAATCGCTACGTGCGTACTCACAGAAAAAGTCAGGTGCGTTTGAAAAACGCTGGCTGCCTCGCTAGAGCAAATATACGTTTGTCAAGCTGTATGGTAGGAGCTGGAAAAAAACATAAAATATGCCACAATGGGCAACTCAAATCGTAGAACAATGTGAGTGAAGTTTTTCGCTTTACCGTTCTCCGACGTAGATTTCTGCGTGCTCTGGAGAAGTTTTGTGCAAGGGAAATATGTATCGACAATTTCATAAATAAAAATGCCTTGTTCAATATCCCATTTTAAAGCTCTATAGTACAGCACGCCCGCTTGCTCATGGGCAAGAACTATACGGACGACGTTACTGTACCAGCATGCCATATCGATCTTCGTCGTCGCAAAACAGACCGAGTGATTGACGCCCGGCTCGGCGAACACAGTAGTAAAAACGTACATACGACAGTAGTTCAACACTTTCGAGGTCTCTTTCTTCCGCAATTTCATTTTTTTTTTCTTCTTTTTTTATACTACTGTGTGCAGGAGAAAACGCGCGGGTGCGACAGCTATTTGCCAGTAGTAAGAGGACCCTTGGGATAAATATATAGAGATTTCAACGAGACGACGGGGCGAGAAAACCGCCGACATGGCACACGAGCCATGAGTAAATTATAAAATGTTCTCTCTGAGAAAACGCCACACCGCTAAACCTTTCGGCCCGTATTCGTCCTCATTCGTCTGGCCCCACGGTAACGTATACGGGAGACTAGTACGGGTCTATCACCCACTAATAGTCGAAAATATTTTACCATCTACCCAGTACTCTTGAAGTCGAAAGTAACTTGTGAGAATTGCTTCGGAAGGGCGGACCCTATTTTTTCTGGTAGGATTATCTACAATTTCGTAAAATTGCAAAATATTATAACTTAATAATTCTACCGAAAAAAAAGTGTTGAATTATGCGGGTTTAATCTGAATATTTGACACTCAGTTTTTCAAATTTTTGTCGAATCGAACAAAATTTCGATAAAACTTGTTGCTAAAATACTATTCGTAATTTCGCCACTTTTGGGATATTTACGACAAGGGAGAGCGAAGTCTTGAGAATTTGTTTTTGCAATTTTTTTCGCGTTAGATTTAGTGAGGTTTTGTATTTTAGAGGGTCCCGAAAATTGTGTAGTTGACATAGTCATACCTATCACTATGAAGGTTCGCATATATTACACTAATTCATTAATTACGCTCGTACGTAATGAATATGTATTAGGTACTGCATTCGTACACGCATATGATCTACTAATTAATACATTACGTTTTGTACAACTTCATCGGGTTCGGAACCCGTTTGAATGCATATTCAATATCTAATACCACCGTAGGGATCTCAATATATGCGAGTGTTCACAGTGACCCGTGTAGAAATGTGATCAGGTATTCCCTGTGTCGGGCCCCGACCAGGCTTGCCTCGTCTGATTCATCTGACCAAAATCGTTTTTTTGCGGCTTACCCTCCATGTTTGGAAATTACAATGTTCTGGCCGGGATACATTGCGAACAAGTAAACTTTTACGTAATATACACCCGCCCAGAACATTGACACTTCCTGAAAAGTGGAGTCTGACTTTCAAAACGGCCTAAAGCTGCTTGGCTTTTTACCCCATCGAAGATATTCATCATTGATTAGGATGAAACGAATACATCTGTTGTAATTCTATTCACTATAATAAGCATGTTTATCATCGATGATAATGTACGATCGTAAAAATACCTATCATAAATACCGATTTTACAATAACTATTTATTTGAACATAACGAATAACCAAATTATTTTATGAGGCAAAAAAGTAAAGCAGGTAGTTTTCGGTTTTTGAACGCCTGGTCGAGAAATATCACTGTTCTGTCTGGGAAGACATTACCTGAATGTATTTCACCAACAGTCCGCCAGATGGCTTCGAGCGAAGCGGTTCGCGTAACCAAAGCACCATCGTAGTGCGATAAGACGGCGACCCGTTGTTGTACCACGTACAAAAGTCCAATGCTCATAACGGGCACTTGCCCTTATGATTTAGTGATCCTTGTGAAATAATAAGCATCAGTACCACCTAATACTATCTATTTTACTCGGGTATATCGCCAAAAGTCCTCCCAGTACTTGATCATTTTCCTGTCGAGTTCCCAGACAGTTCCCGAAAGAGGGACTGTGGATCGGGGCCTGGCCTAAAACCTGTTCCATAGCGATCCTGATCCACGCTGGAAGGCCTGACCATGGCCTGATATCATGCAGGGAAGACAGATGAAGGGTAGTACTTTTTTCGGACTCAAATTTCTACACGGGATACTGTCTATTTTACTCGTGTATATCGCCAAAACATCTTCCAGTACTTAATGATTTCCATGTCCAGTCCCTGTTATTTCCCGATCTATCCCTTATGACTTTCCTGGTAATTTCCCACCCATTTGGGGCCGGGTTGAAATTCCGAACTTTGAATACTCCGACGGTTTAAAATTCTGAATTAGACTATACCGAAATTCAAGATGCGGCCGGGTTGAAATTTCGAACTTTGAATGATCAGACCGCTCAAAACTCCGAAAGAATACTACCCCGAAAGATCAAAACTCCGAACGAATTTCACACGAAAGACCAAACTGCGAGATTCTCAACACGATCAAAATAATTCGTCTATGGAAGCTTTAAAAGTTTCAAAATATTCAATAAATCGCCAAATTATTTCAAGAATTTTTTTTATCAAGAAGTGATTTTGCGTCAATTTTGAAATTTGTCCAGATAATGTTATACGTTCTACATAATTTACAGTCAACTGTGTAGACTTTCGCTGGCATGATCTTGAGATGGGGGCCGGGTTGAAATTCTGAACTTTGAATGCGCCGACGGATTAAAATTCCTAATTTTAATGTTCCGAAATTATAAGGTTCGGCAAGATCATGCCAGCGAAAGTCTACACAGTTGATTGTAAATGATGCAGAACGTATAACATTGTCTAGACAAATTTCAAAAGTGACGTAAAATCAATTCTTAATAAAAAAAATCTTGAAATAATTCGTTGCACTGCTTAATAAAAAAAAATCTTGAAATAATTCGTTAAACTGCTTATTAAGACGGAATGACACCTCATCGCGGTCGGTATGGTAGAACAATTATAGATTCCCAAAAATCTCTGAAACGGCTCTTCAGATCCCGTCGAAACTTTGCCAAACGACGTCAAATAGATAGACGAATAGCTTCTAGCCCCTCAAATTTTCTGAATTTGAGAAAAAAAAACTAGATTGGCTTATGATAAGCCAATCTACATTTTTTTTTCTCAAATTCAGAAAATTTGAGGGGCTAGAAGCTATTCGTCTATCTATTTGACGTCGTTTGGCAAAGTTTCGACGGGATCTGAAGAGCCGTTTCAGAGATTTTTGGGAATCTATAATTGTTCTACCATACCGACCGCGATGAGGTGTCATTCCGTCTTAAAAAAAATCTTAAAATAATTCGATTTTTTGAAAATTTTGAAACTTTTAAAACTTCCACAGCCGAATTTTTTTGACGGTGTTCAGATTGTCGGAGTGTTCAGATTGTCTTTCGTGTAAAATTCTTTCGGAGTTTTGATCTTTCGGGGTATTCTTTCGGAGTTTTGAGCGTTCTGATCATTCCAGGTTCGAAATTTCAACCCGGCCCCCCTCGTTTCCCCGTCCGTTCCTGACCAGTTCCCGAAAAATGGAACAGCGGACTGGGGCGCGTCGTAAGACCTGTTATATGGCGAACCTAATCCACGTTGGATCCATCATTGCCTGATATTATCTACGGAAGGCAGATATAGGACAGTACGTTTTCCCTACTCATACTTCCACTCGGAAAATATACTGCAGTTAAAACGGTCCACAGTTCTGTGTATGAAAAAGAAATTCATTTAATTCAAATGCAATTCTTTTTAATAAGTCGAATGCAGTATTTCCGCAAAAGGACCACGTTTGTATAAGTCGCGACCCTGTTTACCTTTCGCGAAAGGCAACATTGGAAGGCAGAATAAAAAGTCGTTAATTGGAATGAGTGGCAGGATTGTGGAATATTTTTGCAAACGCGTTAGGGAAACAATAAATAAAAGTTGACCGTCTGGGCTACTGCAATGAACGAAGTTTTTTCTACGTAAGCTGGTTTAGATTAGTTTTTTCTTTATACGCGCATAGAAATTCTCAAGAAAATGACAGAAAAAAAATTCACATCTCATACAAAATGCCATTCGAATTTGAAAAAAAATCAATTTTGAACTTCCAATAAGTACCGCAACACCGTTTGCGAGCGAAAAGTATCGAAATTTAAATAATTTGGCACAGCGAGTTATAAAAAATGGTGAATTTATTTTAATATTTCTTGTTGGTTCGTTCACTGCGTTCATTGACTATAGAGCGCCAGCCCAATTCACAATTATTCATAGTACACTGTATTCAATTGCTAGATAAAAATTTTCTGTTGTATCGAAAACGATGCAGTGAAACGTACCGAAACTCCGAAGTATCACATAATTTATCAGTAAAACGCTCGAACCTCTTTAAGATGTACGACGATCGGAAATACGATTCTCATGATCTTTAACAGCCAAAGTATGTATGTCTGGATTTAAACACCTGGAGGTTCCCGTGTGCGTATACATATATGCTCACGATGTATCCGGTTTATGGTCCGCGACTACGGCGATGCGATCTCCCGCGGCTGGGTGAGTGTCGAGCACACATTTACCCTCTCACATGCCGTTGTCGACACTCGCAACCGAGTAAATTACAGAGTGCGAGAACTCGCTACCGAGGAAAGCTGCCGGTCTTGGATTTTCTCCAACCCTCTCGCTTTTTCTCCTTCCTTCTTTCTCTTCGCTCTGCCATTCTCGTCGCAGTTCAACGCGCAGTCGTCGTAGCGAAGTTCCGCGCTAACAAATTTCCCTCTAGAACGAAAGGTTGAAGGGAAATTGCCACCTCCTCATGCGCTCGTCTTTTTTTTATGGATACTAAAACAACCGCTTATAAATACTACGGTGCACTCTTTTTTTCCTGCTTTGTCACGCATTTCTATTATCCAGCCCATGACATCAATACCAATGATAGGAAAATAAAATAAGAACAACAACAACAAGGATGATGATTAGAATAATAATCACGTGAGAATTATTTTCAATTATGACGTAGCATGATACGTAGCGGTCTTCGAAGAATAGAGATTTTTTTAAAATGAAGTATGTATTAATTTCGATCTATTAAATGCGATGTTTTTAGTACGAGTCGTAGACGAGCGCGCGATGCAAAGACGAGTACCCTAGATTGAGGTTACTTTGATGAATTTTGAAATGAAAATCAATATATTTCTTCAAATGATATCGCAAAACAATAGGAACATCAACTTTTGTTGGTCTTTTTATCTTCCAAATTACAATCTAAAATATTTAAAAATAAATGAGAAAAAAAATAATTGGTCGTGAGCAAAGTTATGCTGAGATTGGGGTTATTTGGATATCCCCCCTTTTTCTTAATGAAAATCGGAAGTATAAAGAAGCATTTTTCCTAAAGGAGAAAAAAAACGGTCAACGGGATGGAAAGCTACAACGATTTTTATTGTTTTGGGGTTACTTTGACCGAAGAAATTTTACACCTTTACTTTTCTCAATCAACTTCATTGATAAACAACTGGTTTTTATATTTATTTATGCGCTAACATATCCATAACTTTCAAAACATGGAAAAACTAGCAAAAATAAGTTGTAATACTTACGTCTACCTCGATATCTGAATCACAAAACGAGATCACATTGGTTTCATTAGGAACATGTTTCACCTTAACTAGGTCACGTACCAAATCACACTAATTGTAAGACAAAAATATCAAATAACAATTTGATTTTTTTGTCTTACGGCTTGCGACATACAACGAGAAAAAAATTACCAAATACCAATTTGATATTTTGTGTCTTGCAATTAGTGTGATTTGGTACGGAATTGCAGAATTGTCGGTTAAGAAATGTTCCTAGCGAACACATTAGGAATATTTCTTAACCTAGAATTGAAACCCACAATTTAAAAAATTATCAAAAGACGAAAATCCCTGAAAATACTCCGAAACTAGCAATAAAGATAATGAGTGGGGTGAAATTGATCAATGTTAACCCGTCGACGTGATCAAAGACACCCCAACGAAACAACGGTCACAAAAAAATATGTTTTTGAGGTTATGCCACACAACAAAGCGTAATGGTGTAGCTTAATAAACATCTGACAAGGTGATTGTTGCCAAAAACATGTCATTGCAACACTCAAATTCTTATTTTTGAAGTTATTCGAGTATAAAGAATAGCTTAAATACATTACTTACGTTTTTTATATTTTTACGGTCACTTAAACCCGTTCGTTCGTGCTGCGTCTGAGTGATGACATGAAGAGACATTTAAGCTTGCCAACGGTAAAAAAAACTTTCGGTCGCGTTCAGGAACTTTGTAATTTGAATTTAAAAATAAAACAGTTTTTTTCATAGTACCCCAATCCACGGTACTGAAAACATCGTGCGAGGCATATAAGCCCCTGTCTTCACGGTGCACACGAGTATTTATATAACAAAACCATATTTTTCGAGCTTTTCTATTATTAAATACATATGGCTGCAAGTACGTGTAGAAAGTGTATTGCATACGGAAGCTGCATCGCGTGCGCCGCGGGCGGGGGGGGGGGGCTCTGCCCATCCCATAGACACCAAACGTAACTTTGAAATGTATCAGCATATTTTCTTCATTAATTCTATATGCCGAGGCGATATCGACGACGCTTTGTCGCGGTGTCACGTAGAAGTGAGCTTATGTTTCTTCCCGTAAATAACGCCTCAACGTACGTAATTCTTCGACCTAATCGCAAATTTGTAGGACCTAGGTCCTAAAATATCTCTTTTAGGTCCCGTTTACACGTACGAAAAAGCGAGGAAAACATGGTTGCCGTACATAAAAAATATAGGTAACCATTTTTTTTAAATTGACTGTAAAGTCACCTCGACCACCAAATTAAACCAGACCACCAAATTATAAATAAATCATGCTATTTTACTCGACTTCCGAATTCGTTTCATGCATATTTTAGCGATTTTTTGTTTCGAGTTATTTCGATGCCTCGACATAAATGGCACTCTCTGTATATGTATACACATGTGTCTGTGTGATATGCCATTTTTGTCTTTCGATGCAAATAATTCCCAAACTGTGCATTGTTCTAAAAAATGTTATTTGTAAAACCTACCATGTATTTACGGGAAAATTGGATGGGTAACGCAAGTATTGTCCAGGTAGAGAATCGTCCGCAATGGTAAAGTGACCTTGATTTCTGTTTATGAATCAAGACCCTTCTCTTCACTTATATTTATAATACACTCGAATACGAATTTATTTAGTATTGTTAGTTTTTGAAGATCACTTGACGCCAGTTACTATCGTTTAAGTATTCTGTATGCTCAATCTCGAAAACAATGCCTTTCTTCTGCATATGACCGAGACACCTTGAGTTCGGCAAAGAGAATAGCTTTTCTTCTGCAATTGATGGAATGACGATTGGATTTGGATATGAAGTTTCAAAACTACTTTATTATTCGATTCAATAATAGTTTTACGTGCTTGAAAGTAGCTCCGATACAATTTATTGACTCACGATCAGAATTTATGCGTTCACGATATGCTTCTCAATTAATCAATGATAGATATTGTGTCAAATTAATGCGACACCTTCCCTGAACAGTATCTTGGCCGTAAAATAGCAAGAAATAGTTTATAAAAAAGAAGCGAGCCAGTAAAAACAGTCCAGCGGCATGATCGATATCAGATAATGATAGCGATTATGCTGATTAATCATAATACAGCGTCTTCTCGTTTTTTATATTATCTCTGACAATGTGATGGCAGACTACTTTCGAAAAACGTGGAGTATCGAATTGATACAATCCTCATTTCGCTCTCGCGCATATCGCCTATGTCTGTTTAAGGGGTCTTCTAACTTTAGACGCTACAAAAAGGCTATTTTCATTAATTTTTTAATAGGTTTATATTATAGATATTGATATAAAAGTTGTTACACTTAATAAATACACTTTCGAAATACATAAAAAAATATTTTTTATGTATTTATGTAACGGAAACAAACTTTAAACGCGTTTTTCTCGAACCAAATTAATGACTTGTTGATAAAATCTTCGAAACTCCTGAACCGATCCTTATGAAATTTTAACCACATATTCTTTACAACTATAGCTATAGTGCGCATCAAGGATTTTTTTAAATGTTGATATTTACTAATTTTTTTTTGCCAAAAACGGCGAAAAAACACGTTTTTTTTGTTTTTTTTTTTTCGAAAAATGTCCGCAATTTTGTTATTTTTGCACATATCAAAAATCGTATGATTTGTTCTATGGCCATTAACATACTGAATCTAAAACCGTTTGATTTTTTTTATCCATCTCCGATATTTTATCAACCGCGCAGACCTACAATTTTATAACTACCATTTTCGTCTATAAATAGTGACTGCAAAAAATAATTTTCATAAAATACATTTCGAAAGTGTATTTATTAAGTGTAGCAACTTTTATATTAATATCTATAATATAAACCTATCAAAAAATTCATGAAAATAACCTTTTTTAGCGTCTAAAGTGAGAAGACCCCTTAACAAGCTATCAGAACAACTGTCAGCCAAGTAAAATTATTGTTCACTGAACCAGCTTTTCTATGAGTGATATTCAAGGCGGTTTCACCGAAAACAGAAAAAATTAACGGCATCTATAGGGTGTCTCAAAATGTCCTGACATTTTTATTTACTAATAAAACGTATTATTTATTTGAAAAGTACGAATATTTGAATTTTAATATAAGGTACAAACATAGAGGTTATATGTGGAACACAATAACCGATAAATGGCATAAGCGGCATGGACTTGGAAGACGTTCTTTCAACAAGATGGCGCAACCAGCCTCACTGCGAGCGAAACAATCCAGTTATTGCAGACGAAGTTTCATGGTCGTGGTATCTCGCGCCGCGGTGATGTGAATTGCCAACCAAGATCGTGCGATTTGGCGTCGTTTGACTTCTTTCGTTGGGGTTTTCTGAAAGGAAAAGTATTTGCCAACGCTCCACAGACCATTGCGGAGCTCAAGGAAGTAATTAGACGCACCATTAATGAAATTAGACCGCAATTATGCTAAAATGTTATTGAAAATTTCATCAAAAGAGTGAACGCAATTAGGGACAAGGCGGCCATTTATCGGAAATTGTGTTCCACACATAACCTCCATATTTGTACCTTATATTAAAACAAAAACATTCGTACTTTTCCAATAAATAATACGTTTCATTAGAGTATCAAAATGTCAGGTCACTTTGAGACGCCCTGTATTCAAAAATGAAGAGGAAGTGCAAGAAATATCCCTCGGTGGTATGAAAAAAGGTACGAAAAAAGTATAGAAAATACTAAATGGGATAGGAAGAATCTACTTGCTTCGTTTTATGTTTTTTTTACATACTAACATCGATTGCGAAACATCCATCGATGAACAAACCTCAACATCCGGTTTAAAAAAGGGGAAACGCAAGCGTATAATCAATTGTTTCAAGTTGACTGTCATCAATAATCACTGATTGTCCGTGATAGAACACATATCTACATTACACTAACACGAAAGAACTAATTTATGTATACGAATTATACACTGCTCTTGAAAATGTTGTTATATATTTCTGCTTCCATTGAACATATGCTTCTGGATAGATGTACGAAATAGCACGGACCGAATTCTGACATAAAAATATGTGCACTGGTGAGAAAGACGTACCCCCCACCCCCACCCCCACAGAACCTCACTGCATATATGCACGTAAACACAAACATCAAATTCATGTTGCGGGTGGAATGGCAGCAGATTCAACAGAATCAATAGTCCAATGCTTGAAACTGCAAATGAAAAGAAAAATGGAGGAACCGCCCTCTGAGGCACGTCGTAATTTTGAAACATGAGAAAACATCAATTTCGCGTGTATAGAAATTTTTTGGATCAACAGACACCTTTCACACACAGAAGTAGACAACTGCGATAAGGACATTCAAGTAAGGGGTGGTCTGCACCCTTAAGCTCAGTAGCTTGCAATAATGCAAAAACACGTAAACTTTAATGTAATATTCTCATCAAAGTAGTACCTCTCTCATGCACTTTAATGCACCCATTGTAAATGTCAAGTGAGAAAAAGAAAAATGAAAAGGTGGCCACGTAAAATAGTATTTTTTTAGTGTGTCAATACTGGATTTTTCGTGACTTTTCATGAAAAGATTTTCTCTTTTATCTCACTAAGATCGGTAAACTGCTTATGGATGAAACTACAAAATCTCCCCTTGACATGGCTTACTTTAAGGGGTGGTTCCACCTCTTCAAACCGTTTTTCCGGCGATACAAAAATACATGTGAAATCGTTTTTAATGCTATTTGAGATACATGAGTTTGGTGAAAATCGAATGCGGACACCAAAGTCATGCTCTTTGCGGGTTAACGCGAGGAGTTTCGAGAAGAAAAGAATCTGTAACTCCGTGTAGTCAAAAATATTATTCGAGAATATTTTCTACCCACGGTACTTGACAATTTTCCAATATTCGAAAAGTTCTTCCTATAGGTTTTTGTCAAATCCACGGATGGGTCTACACCCTTTTTTGGGGTTTATCACCACTATCCTCTCTGCAAAGGAAGGATTGTCTTGAATCTTCATCTTTGACTGTATTAGTACAAAACCATACCGCCTGCTTTAAGGTTATTATGGGCTTAAGTGAACATGTTACTACCGAGCTGAAATTTTTTTCGGACCTTTATAACCTCTTTGTTGATTATCCTGTGCAGTTTAAATACGATTCACGGTACCGTTTTTTCGAAAAAAAATCGGTAACTCGACGTATTTCGCAGGAACCTCAAACTACTCGTTGAGGATAATTAACAACGAATATTATTGGTACTTATTCTCTTAACTAGTAATAATTACTTAATATTAATTTGATAAATATGTTCAGAAATTATACATTTCTAGACATTTCTAGATTGTGTGATGATACATTTCATCTTTAGACATTTTCCGTTTGTTTTTACATTGTCGACCAAGTCTGTCGGACATTCCCCACGTTTTGTACACTTCAATTGCGTCACTCCGTTTATTTCCACACGCAGATTATCTTGGCATATTTAGCAGTTGCCGGCTGACGTCATCAAGTCTCTAATGTCAAGGAGTTAGGCCACTCTAGAGCAAGACAAAATAAGAATATTTTGGAAAATTTTTAGCAAAATAAAAAAATCGATCAAAATTCTGTGTAAAGGTCTCTATTATAACACTTGACAACTATACAAAATAATTTGGTGAAGACTTGTTCGAGTTATGTTTGAGCCCAATTTAAAAAAACGGAGTTTTGAGAAGACTCGCTTCAGTAAAACGCGTAAAACTGTTTTTTGTATTATAAAATCATAGAAAATTCTTATACACCTCTAATCTGCGATGCCTGCACCATATCATTGACCTTTCACATTGATGCCCTGCTCCTGTTTCCTTTCTGAGCGCTCCGAAGCTGATTCGTGCCTCTATTGCAGCTTCAGACAGCGATTATTTGGAAAGCTTGATGTGCTGCGCGTCAGCCTCCAGGCACAGGTTATAGCTGTTTGGAGTACTTATGTTAGAGATTTTTACCACCCATAATATTTTGGTGTATGATTTTCAAGACCTTTAGGATCTTTTGAAGCTGTTTGGAGTACTTATGTTAGCGATTTTTACCACCCATAATATTTTAGTGTATGATTTTTAAGACCTTTAGGACCTTTGGGGCCATTCATAAAACACGTGACGCAAATTTTATCAATATTCGACCCCCCTCCGTAACGGGTGCGGTTGCCCCCCCCCCCCCCCGTGCCGCTCCTGAAAATTACGTGACATGGAGCCCGTCCCCCCTACTGCTCTCGTTTTTCTTTCAACAAAAAGAAGCAAGTAAAATACTAAAAGAGTGCATTTTTTAAGTTGGCCGGAAACATAACTCAGACAATTTTCAACCGATTCACTTAAAATGTTGAATATATCTTGAAAAATACATTGTTTATGGAAGTACGTAGGATTTTTTTATATTGCATAGTTCATTTGTTATTAAAAATTATCTGACGATTTTTTAGGCAAATTTTTGGAAAGTGAAAAATTTCGTCCGATAATTGTTATTTTCTACATTTGATACATTTCAACCATACTCGAAAATTCAATTGTTTTTTAGTTATACGATAAACGAATTTTTAAAAATATTGCAACAATTTTTTTAGGGGTAAATATATTATCGGAGAGGGATAATCAAATACTCGATCGACGCGTCTTTTCAAGGGCTACAAGATTTCCATTTAAACAAAAATTGTACCAATTTTTCCCAACGAGTTATTGAACTAAAACTGATCTTTCAAAATGTCAGCCCACTTTTTCACCCCCAAAATGAGCTTTCCTGACTTTGACGCTGTGGATAAAAATAAAGCCCGGATTTTTCTGAACATTTTATCTCACGGCGCAGACCTCGTAGGGGATATAGTTTGGCATTGATCAACTCTCATCCCCTTTTATCCCCTAAAAAAACTCTACACCCCGATTTTTGGGCAAACTTGGATTTAGCACCCGCGGCACCTACAGAATCATCTGTTAAAAAACTGGCCTTCTAATTTTTTCCGAATACGGGGTTTTTCGGCGACAGCACGACTGTACTATTATTTCGTTTTTCATAATACGATACCGCACTCTCTGACACTTCTGTCTGACATTTCTAATTAAAAAAATACACGTGTTGTTGGGGGGGGGGGGGGGTGTAGCTACGAACCTCACCACATATCTCCATGGGCGAGGGGGGCTCTAAAAGAGGCCTAAAAAACCTCACGTGATTAATGGACGAGCCCCGTAGTAAGGAATATATTGTTTATGTTATGTAACATCAATAATAAATCATTTGATAATCTTTTATCACGATGCACCTAGAATGCAATGTGTTCCCGAGGATGGTTCAGGTGAGTCTCAATCCATATCAGAGAAGTTGCGACTTCCTCGTAGTCGGAACATTGGGTGGGCAGTACAGAACATTTTCATCGTCTTAGTATCACCCTTTTCCAGATTTAATATGCTTATAGCGTCTCGTGACTTTTGCTCGACCCCCCTCCCACCCCCTGTGACAAAGTGTGACGATTTGCCTAACCCCCCAACCCCCTCACTGCGTCACGTGTTTTATGAATGGCCCCTTTTGGAGGCAAACCTCTTTTTTCGAATTCTCCAAATTCTAGAATGGTCTAACCCCTTACGATTTCTTACAAATAGCGTGAAATTATTTTACCATAAAGACGTTCATGGTTAATTTAATATTGTAACTATTCACTCAGAGTTTATATCGAGTAAGAATTAGCCTCCATCAAGCTTTATTAGTCAAAACTTTCCAGGAACATCCATCTTTCACATCCAGCATTCTTTAATGATCGAAGAAACTGACACCTTTCGGGAAAGGGTACTTCTCTTGTAAAGTTCAAAATGAATATGCTTCCATGAAATCCACGGGAAAATTATCAGTCATTTTGATGATTGAACACATGTTTCCCGCGAACTTTCCGAACATCGCAGCGGTTGAGAAATATTTGCATGGAAATATTGAAATGGTACATTCGCCATATAATATCCACATATGTGTATAAATATTCACATACCGATTACTATCATCATATATTTCGGTTAATAAGCGATTTCCACGCGCTGGTTTTTTACCCACCTTCCGCAGCCCCTCTCTCTTTCTCTCTGCCTCATAGACACCGTAGGCTCTAATGCTCGGCCAGCGGGATATATCGCCAGTTTTTCGAAGGGTCGATCGTTCGTCCCCGTGTTTATCGTTGGGTGGTCGTTATATGGTCGTTAAAAGGGTAAATTACGACGTGGCGAGAGTCGCCGAGGGGCGCAAGCAATGTGTGTTAGGTTTTTGATTGGGGACATTACGAATACCAGGTTGCGCGAACAATTTATTTTTCCTCACCGCATGTCTTTATGTTGATGCAGGATATTGTTATATTTGTTTTTCGAACTGAGGTTCATGATTTTTGTTTTTAGAATTGCTGCTTATCTATGTGTAGCGATTCTAATTGAATGGAATTACAAATTGAGAGTATAGAAAGTATACCAAACTAGAATAGACGGGAAATTTTACTTTACTTTTTGCGAATGCATTATAACTTAGAAAATGCGCCGTTGTTCAAGGAAGAACGGTTATATTTCGGAGAGGATGTGATATAGGTAAAGTGCATGTAGAAAAATCGGAAAAAAATTCAATCGCAAACGGTTTTTTTTAATGAAGAGATCCGACCATATCCAAATGCTATCTTGTTTTAACTTGTTCTCCAATTATATAGACCCATTTCATTTACATACCATCTGAGCCTATATAGGGAAAACTTTTCTATAGTGGGTTTATTACTGTTTTTTTTCTGCGAAAGTTTTGTTGAAAAAAAGAGTGAATGTTTTCGTACAGCCTGCGCTTAAGTGACCGACAAAATTGTGAAATCAACGTCTTCTACTTCTCGAATTCGTAATAATATCGGCTTTCGTCAAACTTCGCCGCTTTATTTCTTTTAAGTTTTCGCCCGATACACGAAACAAAAAGTAAGTGTGGTGAAATTCTTAAATTACCTCGTTGCATTATGTATCCTTGTATATGGAAATATAAATGAGATATCTCAGACGTTGTAAACACCTATACTACAATGTTAGCGGCTGGCAAACTGTTGGCTCGTTTACGAACATTTTATAGTGGTATAGTATCCGCAGGGGAGAGTTTTCTTGGCTTACCCAAGGCTCGATCGTACCAAGCACCCGTGATAGTCTTTTGCCAAGATTCGTACTTTGGGGTTAACCGCAGTTTCTCGCGCGTCTTCTCGCTTTATCTGCTCCTTGCCTCGACAAAATGAATGAGATGTAAACAACCTTTCTGCGGATCAGCATAGACATGATAATGTGAGAGGGGGGAGAGAGAGAGAGAGAGAGAGAGAGAGAGAGAGAGGCAGCGAAGTACGAAAGCAAGTGACATCCCTGACTTCATCGCAAAATTGTGAGATGCAAGTGTGGTGATGTTACAAACTTGGGATTCTTGTGGCAAAAAACAATGAACCGGTTTGAGAATACTCCCGAAAGATCTTATCCCTTCAAGTCCTTTTCAACTATGTTGGCCGTTTCATGGGCAGCTCTTTCGAGTTTCGCAAACGAAAAAGGCAATTTCAACACTCCCCTGCTTATATACAAAGTAACCCATTCTATTAGAATATCTCAAACAAATCGCGAAAATGAAAATGGATGGAAAAATCTTTCCTACAAAACATTAATACTTCGGGAAGGTGATGTTATCAATTTTGGTCAACGCATATACGAGATTCTCCGACAAGCTTCATTATTTTGAATAGGATCAGACATTTATTTTGTCCTCATAAAAAGATTGTGGACTTGGCAACGAAACTAACGGAAAAATTAAACCTTCTACTCCAAAAAATACGGACTGTGATATTTTTTTTTCAAATCGTCGAAGGACGACTATGAGTTCTCGAGATAGTTGTCCGTATTTAAAACATAACCATTCTGCTTTTCCTAAAGATAGCTGATATATATATAAGATAAAATATTGTATATTAGGGGTACAAATAAGTTTCAAAGGATGTTTTGTAAAAATTGAGGCTTTCTTGTGCAAAAAGGTAAAAGTCGCTCCCAACAATTCTGCCAGTTCTTATTGCATTTGACACGAGTCTTCGTTCGATAATGCCTTTAATCCGGCATCTTCAAACGTTTGTGGACTTGCTTCACGTTTCTTATCCTCCGTGTCAAAATCACCGCTTTTGAACCGTCTAAACCAGTACTCACAAGTTGAGAATGATAGAGCATGACCCCTATAAGCCGTCCTCAGCCATCGATAACATACATCTGCTTTTTTTAAATCGGAGCGGAACAGTAAAGCTTCCTGCAAATTGCGTTGCGTTGGCACTAAAGACGACATTTCTGAAGTTAACAAAAACTATGTCGTTTACACTTCGAAACAATGAGACGAAGTGAAAACTGAAGCCTAATGGGGACGCTGTAGCATGAAGGTGGTTAGGTTATGGTCCGATGCGATTTAATACTAGTAACGCCATCTGTTGTAAATCCTTCAAAACTTACTTGTACCCCTATCATGTAGATAAATAAGCAGCCTCGGCCGAGTATTAGGCACGGGATTTTCTCGTCAGCTTAAAAATGGTACAATATATTAATGAGTTTGTTTATATAGATTTTATTTAAGTCACCAGATTCGCGGTTTTTTACTGTGGTGATATTTTGCAATAGTAATATTATAGTCGGGTTTCTGACCATTTCGACTAATGTTGCATATATGTATGGTCAGGGAAATTAGAGAACTTGTTAACGTAGGTTTTACACTTTTTCTTCATAAAGCAGTGTGTACGAAAATGATTATTTTCGGGGAAAAAATGTACAGCGCCCTTGAACAAATTATGGAACACCCGTGCGGAAATTGAGTTGGGGCTGTGATCGGGCCCCAATAATATTCCCCTAACTTTATTCGAGCCCTAATCTGGAAGCCACATGAGGGCCGTTAGCGGCCGGTCACACTTTGTCAACAAGGGCCCTTGAAGGCGCAACGACCGGGGCCTTATAAGTTGCCTCAATGGCGCCTCATCAAAACCATTTTAGCGCCCTGAAAATGCCTCAACGGCGCCTCATCATAATCATTTCAGCTCCATAAAATATCCGTATCAGTGGATATACGTGTATGTTAAATGCGTCAGGGCATATCTGTATTTGTTTTTATGTAATTGTTCATGTGCATAGGTGTGGGCGTGAGTACATGTGTATGTATGTGTGTGCGCGTAGAAATGTGATTGCGTATTTGCATGTGAGCCTTTATGACAAACTGCCATGACAAAATTAATACAAAAAATAATCCATTCTAAGGAATGGATGTGTAGTAGAAATAAAAAAAAATATATGGGTCTACTGAATCACTAGAATCTATTTCCATTGAGGGAAAGATCTGGAAAACAAAGACCAATTTATTTACTTATCCTACATAGTCAGATAAAGTTTATGAATGGGAAATATCAGCGAAGTCTTCAGAAGAAATAATTTTCCCTATGATGAGTATTGAGCGGAAATTAGTTGCTATAAAAATGTCGAGAAAATCGGTTGGGACTGTTCACACTTATGCGCTAGCATTACTTCATGTATGAGTGAAACCATGAGTAATTGTTTGTATCTATGTGAAAGGTTTCTTTAATTTGATAAATAAATACTGTCTGATGTTTGTCTGCATGTTTGTGTTCATCGTTGATTTTTTTATTTGTTAATGCCCTTACGCTTTTTCCCAATTTGCGTTCGATAATATTATTCGATCGATGTATATAATCGATTTGAATAATTGAAATACCATCAACCATGTAGCCTAAGCTATTTATACTGGTTTATCGCTATAATAGTCAGATCTGGGCCTATTGTGGAGATCCCTACTTGTTTATCCCTATACTGGCCAAGTCTGGGCCTATTGTGGAAATCCCTACAGGTTTATCCCTATAATGGCCAAGTCGGGTCCTATTGTGGAAATTCCTACAGGTTTATCCGCATGATGGCCAAGTCGGGGCCTATTGTGGAAATCCCTACAAGTTTATCCCGATAATGGCCAAGTCTGCGCCCATTGTGAAAATCCGTACTAGGGAAAGCACTAGGAAAGCCCTGAAAGGCCCTTATTTTTATTAGGGATGCCCTATCAGTTTTCCGCACGGGCACACGTGGTGGACATGTACAGTAAACAAGTTTTCAGCTAAATTATACTTATTGCGTATTGCATCATTACACGATAATCGGTGAGATATACCCATATATAAACAAAAGGGTTTTATATTTTCTTCAATGGGAAGGATTTCACAGAAGTGTAATAATACTTTAAATAATTGGTTTTCTCATAGTATTGTATCATGAATAGTCGAAAAGTATTACGTCGAATATTTGTAAGCCCGAAACGTAATGAATCCTTTTTTTCCGGTAAAAATACCCTGGCAAATTGCCTTTTACCTTAGTACTGTTGCCATGCCTTTTTAAATAATTACCGCCGCACAAGAGTGAGACATCGATTCAATTAAATAAAAAATGCGATCATGTGCTCGCATCACATCAGTCATTGAGTTTGTAAATCTTGCTCTAGTTTTATATTTGAGTGTTTCTCATAGCTTGCGCGTAGTTTGAGTTCTTGCAATGGCAGCTCAATAGGTTTAAGTCTGATAACTGCGAGGACAGTCAATAATCTGGTTTTCCTTGGTAATAAACCTTTTTTTGTCACTAGTTTCGATGAGTCTTTAGCAACGTTACATTGTTGAAAATCGCATCGTGGAGCAGTCTTCGTACTACACATGGTAACATTTACCGTTTTAAGGGGTCTTCTCACTTTAGACGCTAAAAAGGCTATTTTCATGAATTTTTGATAGGTTTACATTATAGATATTGACATAAAAGTTGTTACACTTAATAAATACACTTTCGAAATACATTAATAATTTTATTTATTTATTTAAGTCACTATTCATAGACCAAAATGGTAGGTGAAAAAATCTAAAAAATTGTAGGTCTGCGCTGTTGATGAAATCTAGGAGATGGATCATCCGAAACAACAAAATCAAACGGTTTTAGATTCAGTATGTTAATGGCTATAGCGCATATCATACGATTTTTAATATATGCAAAAATAACAATATGGTGGACACTTTTCGAAAAAACAAAAAAAACCTGTTTTTTCACCGTTTTTGGCAAAAAAAGTAAATATCAAAATTTTGAAAAATCCTCGAAATGCGCTATAGTTATAGTTGTAAAGAATATGCGGTTGAAATTTCATAAGGATCGGTTCAGTAGTTTCGAAGATTTTATCAACAAGTCGTCGTAAAACGTTGTTTCGAGAAAAACGCGTTTAAAGTTTGTTTGGGTTACATAAATACATAATTTTTTTTTCTAATTTATTTCGAAAGTGTATTCATTAAGTGTAACAACTTGTATGTCAATATCTATAATATAAACCGATCGAAAAAAATCATGAAAATAGCCTTTTTAGCGTCTAAAGTGAGAAGACCCCTTAATGTATGCCGGTACATCGTACCGTCTACATTACCCTCAGTTTTCGTCAATGGGCCAATACCAGCGGAAGAAAATGATTCCCAAACCATCACGTTACCCTTGCTATGTTCTACAGAAGGGATTTAGACTTGGTATCTTGTAGGTACGTATTGAACGTTGTTCTTGCCGTCACTTTCGAAAAACTGAAATTCCGACTCAACAGAAAAAAAGTACTTTTCGCCAATTTACTGTAGTCCTGGGTTCATATCTACTTGTGGAAGTCAATCGCGCCTTTCTTTCGCACTAATCAATGAGTTTTGAACACTAGGCCGCCCGACGAGTCCTACGCATTCTAGGAATTGAGAAATCATAATCCGACGGACATAGACAAGATTCTCATCTTGCCGCTGCAAAAATACCTACTGTCGTTTTCCTAATATGGTCTATCGAAATCGTTTTGACCATTTCACCCACTAGTTTTGAAGGTTTTCTAGGTCCACTGTATCGTGGTTTTTATTCTTCCAAGAGTTTGTGCACTCATATTTAGTAATAATTATATTCACTATTATAACTTTCTTAGTTCCAACGTATAAGATTGCAGCTTTTGGCGAAAAAAATAGATTAAGGTCAAAAAAATGTTCGCATCAGGGCCAAAAAGAATGGCTCCAGAAAATCGGCATTAATTTTTTGTTCTATTCGGATCGGAGTACCCACTTTATGCTCATTCTCTTCGTTATCGTTTTCACTTTAAAATGCCGCTTAGTTCATTGAGCCGCGGGTATTTTTCGATTTTTGGCATAATTTTTCGATTTTAGCAAATTTTTCCATACCTTTAAATAAAAATTGAGGGTTCTGGGCGAAATTAATGGTGAATTTGCGTTCAGGGGGTAAAAATCCGTAAAATGGGCTTGGAAAAAAATATTAAGATCGAAAGGATGTTCGCATCAGGGCCAAAAAAAGTGGCTTCAGAAAATCGGCTTCAGCAATCGAACCCTTTCCTATCACCGCGTACCCGCACTTTGCTAATCTAGCCTAATTTCCGTTGCGTCCCCAGCCGTCTTAAGCTACACTATACCGCATGTGCCAAGGGCACGGGGAATCTGTGGAAAACCTGTACCGGTATAGACGGCCCCCTATTCTTCGGATTGTCTGGTGCATAGGCTTTTACTTACGTATCTACACCCAAGTCTCAGAAGTATTGGCCTTCTGCTCACTAGTTAAAACGCCAGCCGGTGCACGGCTAAGCGGTCACCGCTTAGAGGGTTATGCACAGCACTGCTTAAGGGGTCTTCACACTTTAGACACTAAACAAGGCTATTTTCATGAATTTTTGATAGATTTATATTATATATATCGATATAAAAGTTGTTGCCTACACTTAATAAAAACACTTTCAAAATACATTTTAAAAAAATGATGTATTTATGTAAACCAAACAAACTTTAAACGCGTTTTTCTCGAAACAACATTTTTCGACGGCTTGTTGATAAAATCTTCGGAACTACTGAACAGATCCTTATGAAATTTTAACCACATATTTTTTACAACTATAGCTATAGCCTATGTCAAGGGTTTTTTTTTAATTTTGATATTTACTATTTTTTGCCAAAACCGGTGAAAAAAATACAACCGTTTTGTTATTTTTGCATCTATAAAAAATCGTATGATATGCGCGATAGTCATTAACATACTGAATCTAAAACCATTTAATTTTTTTGTTTCGGATGGTCCATCTCCGAGACTATATCAACAGCGCAGACCTACAATTTTTTAACTACTATTTTCGTCTATAAATAGTAACATAAATAAATAATCAATTTTTTAAATGTATTTAGAAAGTGTATTTATTGAGTGTAATAACTTTTATATCAATATCTATAATATAAACCTATCAAAAAAAATCATGAAAATAGCCTTTTCTTAGTGTCTAAAGTGAGAAGACCCCTAACTCAATGTAACACCGAAGCTGAACCTCGACAGCCCATCCACCAGTGTCGGTCCTATTCACTATTATTCCATTAATCAATACGACGCGAATCACTTGTGAACTTCACGAAAGTTTCACTGACAGAAAAATTCTATTGATATTAACTACCCGCGGAGAAATTTCTTAGGGTTAGCCTGATCAGGATCAGGCCCCGATCGGGGTGTGATACGGATAATACCTATTACGGACAACCTGATCCGGCCCCGACTGGGCCGGAAGTATTTAGACCCCAGAGCAGGCAATACTAAAATGGCCCCACTACGGCCGTCCCTGATACGATCTGACTAAGGCTTTCCCTGATAGGTCTCTACCAAGGCTTGCCCTGATAGGCCTTACTAAGGCTTTTTTAAATGAGGTCCTACTAAGGCTTTTCTTTATTCGGCCATAAATAGGCTTGCCCTATAACTGCCTCAGCAGTCGATAGATGTACATAATCTCTTATTTTCCATATGGAAACTTCGATTTGACAGCATCGTAGCTTCGGAGTTTCGATGTATTCCTGAGTTCTATAAAAAAAGGTGTCCAGAACTGTCACGACAAAAAATGTTATGCAACTCGGATGCGTGTCAAAAGATTTCGGCAGGTTTGTAAGGCGGAGAGAGAGAAATTATATATATATATATAAGCTTAAGTTTAAAAAATTAATAGCATGCTATTCGATAAAACTCTTTAATTATCACAATGATATCAACTAATTCATATACTAAATGCGATACAACAAATAATTATAGGAATTCATTTGGTCTCTTATGCCATATCTGCGACCAAGATGTTACAATCACTCGGTAGCATAGGGGCAGCGTGCATAGCTATAAGTAGGAAGGTACTAGGTTTGATTCCCATATAGGCGAAATATTTTCTTCGAACAAAAACATTTTAGCAGGCCAGGGTATGACGAAGTATGATACAAAATCATTGTATTAGAACCCTCAATTAAGCGGTTCATTTCAATTTGGATTTTTGAAATATTTTATGCATATATGATACTTGGATTTACAGTGTATATTGTAAGCAAATAAAGATTTAGTCGAATCGAATCTTTGTTTATTCAATTTGAATATATTTAATATTTAAAAAGAATAGCTCAAACAAATAAGATCATTGTAGGCCGTGAGACATGGCAAAAAACATATTGGATTTAAAAAGGTTCTATTTAAATTAAATATATCTTTCTAATCAGGCAACCTGGTGGGGGCCTCATCAGGCAACCAGGCCAGGCCCATATGTGACACAACGTTACATTTTCTAGGAGGGCCCTTTCAGGCTGCCTTATTAGTGCCCTACCAGGGCAGTCAGGCAACCTGAACGGGCCCTGATTTGGGCCCCATCAAATTTCTACGCGGGTAACCGCGTCTATTTGATTTTTTAAATTCTGAGTTAACTAGATTTTGTGTGGAATACAATTTTTTCTATTGCATTCTATTATTGGAATTATTTATTTTTAATATATTTAATTATTCAAATAAAAATCTATTTAATATCGTCCAATAACTAAATATTTTGTTTAATCCTTATATATCTGTGATTCGGTTTCATCTGTTCAAAAAACAATTTAGTTGAATCCACTAAAAGGATCTATTTGACTTAAAAAAACTTTAAATTATATAGATTTTTCGAAGAGTCAAACATTTTTCTATTTAATTGAACTAATGGTCTTTATTGCAACACGCATATCAAAAGGGGGTATGGCGGTAGAGCGGGTGGAGAGAGACGAATCATATACATGTATATATATACATAAGTTATTTTTAAAAAATCTATAGCATGTTATTCGATAAAACTATCTAATTATCACAATGATATTAACTAATTAATATAGTTTATGTGATACAACATATAATTATAGGAATTCATTTCGTCTCTTATGCCATATCTCCGACCGAGATGTTACAACAGGTCTAGGTTTTTATGCATATAGTTTTATGCATATAGAATAGCTGAAACAAATAAAAAATATCTTGAAACAAATAAGATCGTAGTAGGCCGTAACACCAGGAAAAAACCGATTTGATTTAAATAGATCGTATTTAAATTAAATATTTGTTTCGGCAGTGTTTTCTTGCAAAGAAAGTTTGATGAGAGCTTCGCGTAACAGCAGGCTCGATTATCGATGAAAACAAATACTGATGATGATTTTTTACGCAAAACATCAGCAAAGCCTGCTGATGTTTGTTGTTGACCCGCAGCAAACATATAGCTCAATCCTTTCGAACGCAAACCAACACCTTCCGTCGAAATAGATAGAAAAATACGAAATTGAAAGACTCGGTAACTGCTCTATTGTCTGTATCAGATTGTGGTCCATGATTATAAATCATACATTTTTAGTGCATATTTTATATTTTATCAAATACCTAGAAGAACAATTTGGCTTAAAGCTTTTGCGGCTCATTTTATATGGATAAGCATTTTTTTTAAATAAGATTTAATTAGCTTCGTTCCTTGCCTTGTTTTATTGTGCATAACAATTTCGTCAGACAGATTTATACGGAGACCGCCTTTCTCCCCCACAAACCATTGTAACGAAACCATTTGTTCAACTTTCGTGGATTATCCGCCGATTCGTATCCCGGAGTTTGATTGGTTTTTCACTTATCGCACAACTTTCAATTGTATATGCATACTCCGGATTTCTATTTGGACGCAAATGGTACAGTCATCGGAGCGTGTAATTATTCTTCTTCGTAATTCTCGTGACCATCGGAGTTTGCATAATTTTCCCTTTCGCCGATGTTTTTTCCATGGAGGACGTTTTATAGGGGGAGGGGGTCATTCTGTGATGTTCACAATAGTTGATCGGAACTTGCACTCGCTCCGAAGGTGGTATCTATCCGAGTGTACAATCACCAACTTCTATGTCTTTTCACAGTAGATTTTTGTAAGTCTCTCGAGACTGGTCGCCGAAGGGACCATGTTAATCTCTTTTATTCTTGTCAAAGTATCGTAATGTGAATTGACGTTCAACAGAAAATTTGCTATGACTTCTCCTCTAGTGTAACTATATAGGTTTCAGCGGAGTGATACAAAAGATGTATTGAGGGGCCTCTCACTTTAGACGCTAAGAAGGCTATTTTTATGCTTTTTAAAAATAAGTTTATATTATACATATTGATATAAAAGTTTTTACACTCAATAAATACACTTTCGATATACATAATTAAACAAAATGTATTTATTTAACCCAAACAAACTTTAAACAAGTTTTTCTCGTAACAACGTTTTTCGACGGCTTGTTGATAAAATTTTTGAAACTACTGAACCGATCCTTATGATATTTTAACCACACATTCTTTATAACTTTAGCTATAGCGCATATAAAGGATTTTTATCAAATTTTGATATTTACTATTTTTTTGTTGCCAAACCGATGAAAAAAAACACGTTTTTTTTTGTATTTCCGAAAAATGTCCGCCTATTTGTTATTTTTGCCTATATCAAAAATCGTATGATATGCGCCAGAGCCATTAACATACTGAATCTAAAACCGTTTGATTTTTTTTTGTTTCGGATAATCCATCTTCGAGATTTCATCAACAGCGTAGACGTACAATTTTTTTTGAACATTTTTTTACCTACCATTTTCGTCTATAAATAGTGACTTGAATAAATAATTGTTTTTTAAAATTTATTTCGAAAGTGTATTTATTAAGTGTAACAACTTTTATAAAAATATCTATAATATGAACCAATACAAACATTCATGAAAATAGCTTTTTTAGCATGTAAAGTGAGAAGACACCTTAAGATGATTTATTACCATTTCGCTGAGTGAAATTGAGGTTGAGTTTTGAGCTCATTTGAGTAGTTTATACTAGTCGGTATATCAATTGATAGTTGCGAAAGACGTTTGCTATGGGTATAGCAAACTACGTAAGTATTCTGTGACTCATTTTTACAAATTTTGCAAAGTCAATGAAACAGTTTCATAGCATATCAGAATAAGTAGTTTTCACATGAGAGGAACTGGTTCAATAAAAAGATTTACTTGTTTTTCGAAATCCATCTTCTGCATTAACTCCGCGTTTTCGGGTTTAAAACGTTGGGTTAAATTTCTTCCAAGAATGCACCCCTAGCTCGACCTTTCAATTAGAGACGGAGGAGGATAATTAACACAGTTGAGAAGGTTAAGAAAAACCGCACACCGTAATTATTCGTTAGTTCCTTGCAAATGTATGCGAGCTGTGTTATTACCAATTTGTTAACTGGTGATACGCTTTCTCACCTGTTTTTTAAATTCTCATTCAAACTCCTGATTATAAAGACCCTGATTTAGGAATGCCGAACAAAAGTCCCAGTCTTGGCCTACTTTGGGATGCTTTGCATTGTATGCCTCCCCTCTCTCGCTCTATGATCTTTCTTTTTTACTATTCCGATCCGGTTCTTTCGTTGATCGTACAATATATCTGTATAAAAAGTGCGAACTCGCTCGCGCAGCTTTAAATTGCGAAATAATAAAGGCTGTAGCCGGGAGTGTGCAAATGGACCTTTTCACAGAGGTCGGAGGGCATGGCAACACACACACACACACACACACACACACACAAATGCATCGCGTTCGACGAACGAGCTCGTCTATCACCAACATCCAGGCTGTATCCCGTGAATCTTCCAATCCTCCAACCTTAACCGTTTCGTCGCTCCTCGCGCTTCGTGAATTCAATAGACGCCGCTAATACGTTTTTCTCAAACAATCGGAGCCAAAGTCTGTTATCGCCGAAATACCGGAGGTTGTCCGCGAAAATAAATGAAAAGCTTTTCCTCATCCCTTTATATAAGTTCATATATATATATATATGTTCTTTAGAACGTGTGCTAGAGATTTTATTGCATCTATATGTGCGTACATACGCGTCAATATACTTATTGCCCAGCTCTCGTTTACCGGTAAAACTCTCCAGTCATAACCTAGCATGAATATTGAACTAACATAACACACACACATACCCACACGCATATGCACACACACGCGCACGCACACATAGATATGAATATGTGAAAATGCAATGCTGGCCGGTAATTATACATTTCTCTTAGTCCTGTGTAGTGTGTAAGAGAATTGAACCAATTAATCCGCCCCAATTTTCTGGGGCAAGTATTCAAACTTAAGCGGCGTAGCGCAGGCCAGTTTCGAAAGGAAGTCAGGGGTTAGCAAGCTACTGCAGCACCCGGTAATTTTTCCATTGTGTACGGGGTATTCTTTGCACGAAACGGGAACGTTATAAACTTGTATGGATTTTATTCTTGATAATTTTGACGCTTGAGCTATGATATTTATAGCGGCATTCAATGTTGTTAGGTACTTTTCGGACAAACTAACTTCCTGACTGGGGATCTCTTTTTAAAAGAGCGAAAGGTTATAATTTAAACTTTCGAATGCAGCTCCGGTGGATAATGGTGGAATTTCCCTTTGAAGTTCCTCTTTGTGTCCAGGACCTGTACTCATTTCTACCGTCCATGGACCATTTTTTTCTTATTTTTAAGCAAGGTATCTCCAACAGATTGCAACCCCGGTTCTACATTCCATTACCATCGAACCCCCGGGAAGTTACTTAGAAAACATTTGTGGAATATTCTGCCTTATGAAATAGCAGTCTTCGATAGAGGAATGAAAACGAATACACCTTAGCGAAAGTTCGCAACGTACTACGATCATAGATTTTTATGTGCGAGCGTTATTGCCACGCGATACTTTTCGGAGTTTTGGTCTTTTGGGTAGAATTCTTTCGGAGTAGTATTCTTTCGGAGTTTTGAGCGTTCTGATCATTCAAAGTTCGGAATTTCAACCCGGCCTCACACGGAGACAAAAGCAACCCGGGAGAGGTTTCTGTAACCGTCTGTTGAACTTCAATCGTCATACGACGATATTGGATGAACGTTGTGCAAAGGTTACGTGATCAAATATGATACATGTACCTATGGCACCAACGTTTTTTTAATCACCGCAATGATATGCTTATGTGTGAGGAATCACCGGCGTACCTGGTTCATTTGCCTCAGCCCGGCACACACGTTAATGTACCAGTGGTGTTTAAGAGGTCTTCTCACTTTGGACGCTAAAAAGGCTATTTTCATGAATTTTTTGATAGGTTTATATTATAGATGTTGATATAAAAGTTGTTACACTTAATAAATACACTTTCGAAATACATAAAGAAATTTTTAAATGTATCTATGTAACCGAAACAAATTTTAAACGCGTTTTTCTCGAAACAACGTTTTTCGACGGCTTGTTGATAAAATATTCGAAACTACTGAACCGATCCTTATGAAATTTTAATCACATATTTTTTACAACTATCATATCAAGTATTTTTTATAATTGCGATATTTACTATTTTTTCGCCAAAAACGGTGAAAAAACACGTTTTTGTTTGTTTTTTTCGAAAAATGTCCGTCGTTTTGTTATTTTTGCATATATAAAAAATCGTATGATATGCGCTATAGCCATTAACGGGGTCGTCTAGTGTGAAGGCCGTTTTTTAATGCTTTTTTGGGCAATTTTTTTTGACAAACCATTAAAATAAAATAATTTATAGATTGTATATCATTTTTATTAACATTTAAACAAACTTTGTGCATTTTTTGAAGTCATTATATAGAATATAGTCGGAGATACACCGCCCAACAGGAACACATATATAGAAAGAGGTGCTCGACTGCTGCCATGATTCCGGCCGTTCTGCTTATCTGAAATAAAAAAAACCAAATGCAATTTTAATCGTAAGACTCGCGGCTCTACCTGGAACTAAAATAAAGTTAGAATTCCGAAAAAAAAATTATTTACGCTTTAGAAAGAAAATTCAATTTTTTGTTTTTTTGGGGTCTATATAGCTGATGAAAAGAAAACTAATGAAGCAATCTTAATTATTTCAGTTCAACTTGTAGTTATATATGTACTAAAGATGCGTGTTTTGTGAAAAACGCATTTGAAAGTTGTTCTATAAGGAGTACAACTTTGCAGTGACCGTTTTTTTCAAAAGTTTAAGGCTTTATTATAAAAAAGTGGCTACATATTTTTTAATCAAAGTACTGCCCGTCGCTAGCTACGACCTCGGCCCATCTTTCAGGTAGCATTCGAATCCCGCGTCGATAAAAGTCTTGGTCCTTGGAGGCAATCCAGGAATCGACCCAATTTTTGAATTCTTCGTAAGTACCGAAGTGCTGGTCAGCCAAATCGTGTGCCATTGACCGGAACAAGTGATAGTCGGAAGGGGCAATGTCTGGAGAGTACGGCGGGTGGGATAAAACCTCCCATTTCAGCGTTTCCAAGTACTTTTTCACGACATTTGCAACATGGGGTCGGGCATTGTCATGCTGCAGTATCACCTGGTCAGGTCTTTCGTTGAATTGTGGCCGTTTCTCTTTGAGTGACTTACTCAAGCGCATCAACTGACGTCGGTAGAGTTCCCCTGTGATGGTTTCGGATGGTTTGAGCAGCTCATAGTACACAACGCCCAGCTGGTCCCACCAGATACACAGCATCACTTTGGATCCGTGAATATTCGGTTTGGGCGTCGATGACGGAATATGACCAGGCAGTCCCCATGATTTTCGGCGTTTAGGATTATCGTAGTGAACCCACTTTTCATCTCCAGTCGCAGATTTCTTGATGATGAAGAAGTAAATAATAACCTCCCGCAAATGCTGAGAATTCGGTTCGTAGGTTGCCATGTTTGAGTGCCTACAACTTTATAATGCATACACGTATCCGTTAGCTTTTTTAAATTGTTTACATTGGCAGAGACTCTAGTTTAAAATGCCACTTTTTTTATTGAGCTAGGGCCACTACTTCGGCCGCAGTGGCTCTCTAAGTAAAACGGTCACTGCAAAGTTGTACTCCTAATATATAATTTATAATAAAAAAATTGTCTCACTATCAATCTGCTATGCCTAGACCATAGAGTACACCTTCCTCTTCTTCAAAGAAGTCATGCAAGGCCGTTTTCTCTTCTTTCGATCTGACACACTAGACGACCCCCTTAACATACTGAATCTAAAAACGTTTGATTTTTTGTTTCGGATGATCCACCTCCGAGATTTCATCAACAGCGCAGACCTACGATTTTTTTAGGACATTTTTAACTACCATTTTCGTCTATAAATAGAGACCTAAATAAAAATAAAAAAATGTTGAATGTATTTCGAAAGTGTATTTATTAAGTGTAACAACTTTAATATCAATATATATAATATAAACCTATCAAAAAATTCATGAAAATAGCCTTTTTAGCGTCTAAAGTGAGAAAACCCCTTAACACAATGGTAAGCTTAACACCTTGCGTCATGCGCATGCTGGGGCCTGATTTACCAGCACGCCCGTACATTTTAAGTATGTACGGATTTAATTCGATCAGAGCTATGACGAAATTTCCTCGAAGTTAATATCTTACGCATGAAATCAATAAAAAGAGAGTATTCGCCAGTCCGTAGGTATAAAGGTGGTTTATTATCTGCACAATTGATGTGAAGCCAGATGGATCGTCCGACCAGCAATACTCCATATTCCAGTACCAGTAGCCTACTTTAGCCACCCCATTTCACACTATGTTCTGATGGTGCGTATTTTCTCCGTCTGTCCGTCGGTCTCTCTCCCCGCCCTCTGCCTGTCGCTTCCTGCTATTCATGCTTCTCGAAAGCGCGGTGAGAGAACGTGTACAACCACTATTGCACGAATGAGAATTAGCGGACGTGTTTTCGAGCCATATGAACGGAAGGATTTCGGAAGAGACGCTTTTCCATTTACCGAATTGAATCATATGATTTCTCTTCAGGCCAACGCTACGATCAGTCGTTAGGTCGTCGTACTTTAAGTTCTGCAAGGAAAATTTAAGGAAACTGGATGTTAATAAAATTATTTCGATTCGTTTATAGTCCAAAGCTTCGGAGAGTTGGAAAAAATGTTGGACTAGAGACGTTAATTGCTAGAGTTCCGATTCTCATTGCTTACTTGATAAAAAACGTTTTCCTCTGCAAGGTAAATCAGTGATGTATATCTTCGTGGTAAATTTGCGACAACCCGTACAGAAATTTTGGCAGGGATACAGCTGGATTCTGACTTGTATCTCGGGCTCCCAGTCGGGATCTAGTCCGATATCGGATCAGATTCTAAGACTAAATGTAAGATCCGTAAACTGGATTCCATTAGGGATCCAGAACCGGATCCTTTAATGACTCTAAATAGATTCCCCATGGAATCATTGAGGAATCTTGGAAGGATCACGGGTAAATACAGGCTGAAATAAAATGGCAAAAATGGAATTATTGCAAGTTAAATTTATTATAAAAATAATTAACATTTATACATTTTTGGTGAATTAAAATATCAATTTAAAAATGAAAGGTGAGAACACCATAAAAAATGGAAAACTACGACTGGGTTATCGTTTTTTGGACTACTTGGCGTCCTTTGCGTCCATCTCAGTCTTTTGCATTGGATATGGCATTCCCTACAGCTTTTAACACAGTTTTAACACAAACTTCCGAAATTTGTTGTTTTCAGCAACACCTTTGCTTTAATTTTTTTAGCGTTGAACCTGAGCACCAAATCCCGCGTAAAAAATCTCCTTAGAATATACATTCTAACTTTCATGAGAGCGTATCAGTGCGCGCAGTCCCGCATACATTGTCACCGGGGTTTCTCACCGATAACTTGAACATTTTGTAATATTTTTATTACATCACTGCTGTACATACAAATATCTATTTCAATATTGATAAGCGGGAATGAAGCGTTAATAAGTTGTTGTGACAATTAACATTTTTAACAGAAATACATGTGGTTCCATAGCGTTCCATCTACACCCCGCGAACGTCGGTGGGTATAAACAGGACTTATTCCCCAAAACCGGTATCCCGGTTAGAATCCAACTTGCATCAGTATTGGAATATGTACGTCGACGATAGCGTAATTTTGAAAATTTTGGCGTCACGTGTATTTTTCGGTATTACTATGAAATTCCTATCTATAGATAGGAATTTTATAGATAAGAATCTCTAGATGGAAATTCCTATCTATAGATAGGAATTTCATAGTAATATCGAAAATACACGTGACGCCAAAATTTTCAAAGATATGCCATCGTCGTCATACATATTCCGATACGGATACAAGTTGGATTCTAACCGGGTTACCGGTTTTGGGGAATCCATGACAAATCCTGATCGGGATTTGATCGGACATAGGGTATCCCTGTCAAAATTTCTGCACGGGAATTACATCTTGATAGTGAGGCGTAACGACGTCTTCGTAACGTTTAAGGGGTTACCCCCACTTGCGATTTTGAAAAAATCGATTTTTTTTTATTGCATTTTTTCGAAGTATAAGTATCCGGGCCCATACTTCTGTATGGGCCCGGAATAGATGACTCTATGTAAGTTTACAAAAAAAAAAAATATTTTCTTCGTGTAAACTGAAATTGAAACTTTAAACGCGTTTTTCTCAAAATGGCATTTCTGAAGTCGGTGACCAAGATTACTCGAACACTAATGAACCGATCTTCTTGAAATTTTGCAGGCTTATTTAATACATAAAAATGTAGTCTTTAATCGTTCGATTTTTTTTTCCTTAAAATCGAACCGTTAACTTTGACTGTCCACCATTTTGTGAAAAATGAATATTTTTTAAAATCGTTCGATTAAAGACTAGTTTATACTTATATTTGACTAAATCCATCCGCATTTTTTTTCAGATGATCCACTTCGCCGCAATGTTGGTCACCGCAAACCGTGTATATAAAAACATTATTTCATTGACGGCCATTTGCCACTAAACAATGTAATATTTTTCAATAAAAAAATTACTGAAAGTTCTTCAAGATGTGTTCTTTAAGATGGTATATTGATCGAAAAAGTTTTGTAGTTTTCTTTAAAAAAATTCATGAAAAAGGCCTTTTTTTGCGCTACAAGTGGGGGTAACGCCTTAATCAATTTATCAAACATCTTTCTCCGCGAGAAAGTCAGCAAGGGCTTGAGCTTAAGGGGTCTTCTCACTTTAGACACTAAAAAGGGCTATTTTCATTATTTTTTTGATAGGTTTACATTATAGATATTGATATAAAAGTTGTTACACTTAATAAATACCGTTCCGAAATACATTTTTTTAAATATATTATTTATTTAAATCACTATTTATAGACGAAAATGATAGTTAACAAAATGTCCTAAAAAATTGTAGGTCTGCGCTGTTGATGAAATCTCGGAGATCGATCATCCGAAACAAAAAAAAATTAACCGGTTTTAGATTCAGTATGTCAATGGCTATAGCGCATATCATACGATTTTTGATATATGCAAAAATAACAATATGGCGGACATTTTTCGAAAAAACAAAAAAAAAACGTTTTTGGCAAAAAAAATAGTAAATATCAAAATTTTGAAAAAACCTTGATTCGCGCCATAGCTATACTTGTAAAGAATATGTGGTTAAAACTTCATAAGGATCGGTTCCCATGTGGGGTGATCGGTAGTGGCCAACGATTGGCCGATGCTCGACGCCGAGCTTGCCAACATTGACACTCGATCTTGGCCCGATCATCGACCGAGCCTCGGATGATAAGAGCGGCCCGATATTCGCAATAAATATTGGTCCTAGAATGGCTTTTGAGAATCGGTCGAGCATCGCGTAGGAGTTCATTCGAGAATCGGCCAACAATAAGTCCTCGTCAAGATTGCCATCATTGGCACTGGAGCTTGGCCCGATTATCGACCGAGTTTTGGCGGATAATTGTAACCCGATATAGATCACGAAAATTGGTCCTGCACTGCCAAAAAAAGAAATTAATTATTTTTGTATTGTAATTCGTCATTACCTGGTCTTTCGAAAAGATTAGTTCGAAGAAAATATTTCACCTATATGGGACTCGAACCTTGAACCTACCTACTCATAGCTAAGTACGCTGCCCCTATGCTACCGAGTGCTTGTAACATCTTGATCGCAGATATGGCATAAGAGACCAAATGGATTCTCATAATTATTTGTATCACATAGACTATATCAATTTGTTAACGTCATTGTGATTATCAGAGAGTTTTATCGAATAACATGTTATAGAATTTTGAAACGTAACCTATATATATGTATGTGTGTGTGTATGTATATATATATATATATATATATATATATATATATCTACCCCTACAATCCTTTAATATGTGTGTTAATTTGAATAAATAAATATATTTAAAATGAATAATTTCAATAATGGAATGCAATAAAAAAAATTTGATTTCACGAAAAATCTAGTTAATTCCAATAAAAATAAGTAAATAGACGCGTTTAGTTAATATTAATAGAATTTTTCTGTCAGTGTAGGATGGTTCATAAAAATCGGCAGAGTATCGCGTATGAGCTCGTTCGAGAATCGGCCAACAATGAGTGCATTGATTTGGTAGTATATTAGTTAAGAGTAATGCCCAATGGACTCGTAAAAAGTATTTATCTCATCTCTCAATGACTTCGACGCGAAACAATGAATCGTCAATATACGAATTGCGGTTCGATCATGCGTTACTCGGCCGAACATTGGCCTCGTATCGGCGATCCAACGTTGGCGAGTCTATACTTCACCGAACATCGGCCTCGTATCGACAAGCCAATCATTAGCGAGTCTCTATTTTGCCGAACATTGGGCTCGTACCAGAAAAAACATGATTGGCGAGTCTATACTTCGCCAAACATCGACCTCGTATCGATAAGCCAATCATTAGAGAGCCGATATTTGGCCGAACATTGGCCTCGTATCGGCAAACCAATGATCGGCGAGTCTATACTCCGTCACACATCGGCCTAATATCGATAAACCAATAATGAACGAGTCCATACTTGGCCGAACATTGGCCTCGTATTGGCAAACCAATGATTGGCCAGTCTATATTTCGCTAAACATCGGCCTCATATCGACAAGCCAATGATTAGCGAGTTTATATTTGGCCGAACATCGGCCTCGTATCGACAAGCCAATCATTAGCGAGTCTCTATTTTGCCGAACATTGGGCTCGTACCAGAAAAAACATGATTGGCGAGTCTATACTTCGCCAAACATCGACCTCGTATCGATAAGCCAATCATTAGAGAGCCGATATTTGGCCGAACATTGGCCTCGTATCGGCAAACCAATGATCGGCGAGTCTATACTCCGTCACACATCGGCCTCATATCGATAAACCAATAATGAACGAGTCCATACTTGGCCGAACATTGGCCTCGTATTGGCAAACCAATGATTGGCCAGTCTATATTTCGCTAAACATCGGCCTCATATCGACAAGCCAATGATTAGCGAGTTTATATTTGGCCGAACATTGGCCTCGTATCGGCAAACCAATGTTGGCTAGTCAATACTCAGCCGAGCATTGGCGTACAATTGGGTAATCGATTATCGCCCCGCCAACATTAGTCCAAGTATTGGCCGTTACGGTTCGATTGGCGAAACCTATATGGGTTCAGTAGTTTCGAAGATTTTGTCAACAAGCCGTCGAAAAACGTTGTTTCGAGGAAAGCGCGTTTAACCTTTGTTTGAGTTACATAAATACATTTGAAAAGTTTAACAAATTTATTTCGGAAGTGTGTTTATTAATCCTTAATCCTTAATCATCTATCGAGTTTCGATTTATGTGATCAATCAGTTCTAACGGCATAAGCAAAGATGTTGAGTGACCTTCGGGAAACTTTTGGCCGAGGAGCTGGAAGCTAATTCGTTCGTTACATAAAGAGCCGCTTTGCACGCTCTCAAAAGAGCCCATTATACATTGGATAACAGCGGGTGACTTACCCGCGGGTAAAATTCCCAGGTAGATGTATCTTACAGACTCAACCGATCTCCCTAGCTTGTAAGATAGATACACCAGATCAGAGATCCGACAGTCGAATTGCTTTGAGATTACACGATTCCCTCCATTTCGGATGCATACTATTTGTATCCTTTACACGTCAAATTTGAATGGAAATAAACTCGCATTCATCCCTGTCAAAGAGGGATGCTCGTATCGAAATATGATTCAAGGGGGAGATACCTTTAAGCCTTGATTTTTATGATTTTTTTTAAGGAACGATTTTGTCACCATTTTGAGACTTAGCATATGATTAATTAATATTAGCATATGATTAACTTTGGCTATTACACGATATTCGATTTTTTATTAGTCCTCAAAATTTGCGAATGTAACGCACGGTCTCCTAAACGCGTTGCGGCCGATATTGTCTGACGGCGTGATACGTCCCGAGCAGAAATTTGTTCAGGGTGAAATCCGGACCGGATCAGGCTGCCACAATAGCAAATCCGGGCCGGGTCAGGCAAATTTAGTCCGGCCCTGATCAGGGATGTAACGCTTTTGCAAATTCAGGTCCGGATCAGGCACCTTATCAGGCTCTGATCAGGCGCTTCATCAGGCTCGGATCAAGTAACTTATCTTGTTGCGGATTACGAAATCTATGTATACTTATCCATGCGAGTCGGCAACGTTCAACATGTGGCAAGTAAAAAAACGGAAACAATTAAAACATGCTCATTGGTATCTGTCGATCGGAAAATGGTGTGTTTGGATACGAGCAACAACGACACGGAAGAAAAGATCTGGGTGATGTCTCTTCTCCACTGATAACAGAAAAAAATACGAGCTTCGTTTCGCATTAAATATATTACAAAATATAAAATTTAAGAGAATAAAAATACGTATATATTTAAAAAATGCATTTCTAGACTGACTGTATGGTTGTGCATTACAATCAATCGTAAAAAATTAATTAAATTGTTCTTCAAACTAATAGTAATCTCTATTTTATCATTTTATTGCCAATATTTTAGCTTGCCCGGCGCAAATCAGGGGTGCCTGATCAGGGCGCCTTATTAATGCCTGATAAGGCTCCTATCCGGCGCAAATCAGGCGTGCCTGATCAGGGCGTTTTATTGATCCCTGCTCAGGCCCCTGTCTGGCTCAAAGAAGGCGTGCCTGATCAGGGCGCCTTATTGATCCCTGATCCGGCCCTGATGGATCCTCAGGCAGCCTGATTAGATTTCTGCTCGGGGTAGCACCGACGGGATTAAGATGAAAAAAAACCAACGAAGATTTGTCTTCCATTAAGGGGCTATTTTAGTGTGACGGCTCAAAAAATAAGCTATTTTTAAGATTTTTCTTGAAATCTGTTGCATGTATCGGTACAAACTGTTTTTTCATTTATAGGTCCACTCTTCTAGAATGGAAACTCTTCTAGAACCAAGAAAAAGTGGGAAATGTTGAAAATCGATTAAATGGTACGCTTAGGAACAAAAAGATCAAATTTGACGAAAAATTGCTACGTTTTGTAATAAAAAAAACGCAGAAAAAAAATTTCAAAAACATTTCGCGCCACGGGTTCGACAATAAGGTTAGAAATATTTATACCAAATTCCATCAGAATCGGTCGATTAGTTTTTTCGCTATCCGTCCCGCCAGTTTTGAAAAAGCAGTTTAGAAGACCGTGCCACGCCTCCGCGATTTTTAAAGATTAATTTTAAAAAACAATGTACCAGCCAAAAGTAGTGATAAAACGAACCCTAAGTCTCAAAAATGGTGAAGAAATCGATCTTAAAAAAACATGAAAATCAGCAACTTTTTTCCTCGCTTAAAGGTACCTTACCCCCTTAACGCAAACAAATTTACCGTAAAGTGAGTTAGTGTTATATCCGGCTGAGCCTAATCGTTTTTTTACCGATTCTTTTTCAACGAACTCTCATTTTCGTAAATGCCAGTTTGAGAGCGAACAAGAGAGACGGATGAGCCAAAATTTTAACCACGTCAATATAGCTACAGGGTCTTAGGCTTTTTGTCTAGATGGCGGAAATGACTGTCTGATTCAAACTACCATCGGGCGTTGCCTTCCTCTTGAACGATGCCGTTCTCTCGCTTTCTCGTTCGCAGCGCTCCGCTCGCAAATCTCATTTTTTGTTCTATTTTGGTGTTTTTTCGGCTGCTGTTGCGCTACCAAGGCGAAACGATAGTCGTGAAGTATATACACTATCTCGTTGACGATTTTTTTTTTTTAATAACATTCGGGATGAAAGTTATTGCTGGCTTTTCGGCGGCGGGTGTTGCACGAGGGAGCCGAACGGGAATAGATGGAAGCGAGGGTTTGGAAAGGAGAGCGGTGTACCGCCGAAGGAAGTCTGGAAATGTAAAATGTACAGAAATACAGCCTGCGCTGAGGCACGGTGAAGCGAAATCCGTTCGCATCAGATATATATATGGCAAGGGGGTAGTCGGAGCCGAGTTGATGGTATGGCGTTTCGAAACGACGCTGGTAATAATTATTAATTTAGCGCGCAACGCCTACCCACGAAAGATCCGGCAGTGAAACGCGATAGAGCGCGTTAACCTCTTTGCCGTTCACCTCAAGCCGCATTTGAGCCAACTACATCTACATTATATTATTATATTTTCACAGCGTAAAATGTTCGGCGGTGAAATTTGTCTATAAAATTATCCTTTTGACGCGCATGAATATATTTATTTAAGATCGAATCGAATATTTTACCGCAGATAGAATATGTATTCCACATCATAGATGGGCAATAATGTAATCGAATAAAATTCAATTATAGATTGTCCCAGTAATGTGTAATTGAACCTCACATTAATTACTCATTGAATGGGTAATGGATAATTGAAACAAGATTTAATTACAAGATTTAATTACACATTACACGCTTAATGGGTAATTGGACTCTGTTAAATTAAGAATTACATTGAGCATTAAATACCAATTGTAATTAAATTACAAATGTAATTCAATTACAATTGTAATTTAATTACATTTGTAATTTAGTTACAATTGTACTTTAATTACAATTGTAATTCAATTAAATTTGTAATTTAATTCCAGTTTCTATTTAATTATATTTGCAATTTAGATACATTCATATGATTCGGATGGGAGTAAATGTTAAAGAGACTATGCGAGGGTGCGGACCACCCTATCTGTACCCAAGTGCGTGTCTTTAAGTGAAGATATGTGACTGTGCGCTTACCTGGGTGAGTGGATGCCTAACATTACGAGTGCGTGTATGTGTGTTCGCAAGCATGTGTGCATGTGTGTGTATGCGTACGTGCGCGTGTATGTCGAAATTCAAAATGGCTCATCAAAAAAACAATATTTTATTTTTTTGAAATAAAAGCTGATACTCGGGGGTTTTCAGGGTCTCTGAATCCGAACCTGAACTCAGATTTTCAAAATTCAACATGGCGGATCCAACGTGGCGGATAAATAAATCACATTTTTTTTAAAATAACAGCTAACCCTCAGGGTGTTTTCGGTGTTATTGAATCTAAATCTGCAATCAGATTTTGAACATTTAAAATGGCGGATATAATTAACGGATCGGAAGTGGATTTTTGGCGGATATAGTGGAATATAGTGGATGCAAAATTCGAAAAATCGTTTGATCCCGACAAAAGTATCTTATGTTTTCAAGGTCGTTAAATTCAAACCTAACATAAGTTTTTAAAATATTTTCAACGGTAGATACAATATCGTGAATGCAAATTAAAAATATAGTTGCATTTCGACAAGAGTGAGTATACTTCGGTTTTTGAGACCAATGAATCACATCTGGAGTTAAATTTTCAAAATTCAAAATGGCGGATAAAAAACAAAATTTAATTTCTTTGAAATAAAACCTGATGCGCGGGGGTTTTGGGGTTGCTGAATTCAAACTTCGTATTCAAATAATGAATTTGAACCTAACGACTTCAAAATGGTTTCTATAAAACTCAAAAATTATCGGATTAGGATGAAACTTGTGCTTCCCATCTCTTCCACTCAGTCAAATTATATTTATGTTTAGTAAAGTTGGCGTGATCGTTAGATTTTTTCTGATTTTTTTCTTTAATGTCTCATTTGTTCAATTTTTTTCAATTCTTCGCAGACGTTTTAAAGCTCTTTTGATTTTCGAATATTTACATTAACTTGGGATCGTGTGACGTCAACAACTTTCGAGTGACAGTTTTCGTTTTAATGAAAAAACATTTAGCTTTGTTGATCCACCATATTGGCTCCGCCATTTAGAATTTATAAAATTTGATATGGAATTTGAATTCAGTGACCCCAAAATCCCCGCGTGTTAGATTACATTTCAATATAGTATTCGATATAGCATTCAATCATTTTTGTCGAAATTTTCAAAACAATCAAAATATTGATTTTTGAATTATATTCATTCTTGAATTCAGTACATTGTACGATTCAATTTTTTTTTTAATTTTATTAATCTTTTTGCATTCTTGTGTTATCGTCGATACAGCATACGTCGGAATATGATAACAAAATCAATTCAGGGGTTACGTGAGTTTCGAAGCAAAAAAAATATTTTCTCCATTAAAAAAAAATAATATATGAATTTTTTAATCAAAATTCTAAGCACATAGAAGAGCAATATTCCAACAATATTTAAAAAAAAATTCATCCAAAAATTTAGAAAATTCAGCCGGTGGGACCTGGTTTCCGGAGACTCCTCAAAAACGGTGGACACAATTTCTCGAAGACTAATGCACCTCTCATATTGAAATTTTGCACACTTCAAAATAGCATTGACTAGTGATTGAATGAAGGTTTTTTTAATTTAGATTGTTACTAATTCTACAAGGCTATACGTAGTGTAAATTGTACCAAAAATTGAACTATTTTGCATACGACTCTGCCACAAATTCAAATATTAATTTTTTTAAAATCCTTCGTCCAATCACTAGTCAATGCTATTTTGAAGAAGAGTGAAAACATTCAATAAGATCGGTGCATTAGTTGTTGAGAAATCGTGTCCACCGGTTTTTTAGGGGTTTCCGAAAACCAGGTCCCATCGGCTGAATTTCCCAAATTTTTAAATGAAATTTTGTCTAAGTATTGTTGAAATGTTGCTCTTTTATATGCTTAACATTTTAAATAAAATAATTTATATGTTATATTTTTTTTAATAGAGAAAATATGCTTGTATTGGCTTCGAAACCCACGTAACCCCTTAAAACAAAATTATTATGTTTAGCCTTGATGCCCGTTTCTCCCACAATTCCGGTATTCAGCCGAGGTGCCCATTTTGCTCTACTGTCCATTTTGTTACAAAAGTAATTAAATTACAAATGTAATTAAATTACATAAGTATTTTTTTCCCTTAGGTACACGGTTATCGCGTTGTTACCTATTCTTCCCCTCATTGTGCCCGTTTCTTTCCTCTACTGTTTACTCCTTTTTTCTCCATCTTTCTCACTGTTCCCCCCTCTTGCGGCCGCAGCCGACTTCCCTCTCTGTATTATATTCATCATGACATTTCTGTCATGGGTGTAGGGAAACTGCGAAAAACCTACACCAATACAGCCGGTCATCAAGTTCGCCCCCCAGTCATGGAACTAGTCTTATTTCGCCGCGAAATGCCGAAGAAAAACATTTCACGATGAAATATACGCGACTGGGATTCGAACCTGGGACCTCCCGGTCCGCTGGTTTAGTGGCGAGCACGCTAACCACTAGACCATCGCACCGGTGTCTAAATTACAAAAGTAATTAAATTACAAATGCTCGAAGTAATTTGTAATTAAATACATTCTGATTGCAAATGCGCGAAGTAATTTGTAATTAAATGAATTCTAATTACAGACGCTCGAAGTAATTTTCAATTAAATAATTTCTAATTATAAAGGCTTGGAGTAATTTGTAATTAAATAAATTCGAATGACCAACGATCGAGATAATTTGTAATTAAATGATTTTTCATTACAAATGCTAAAATTAATTATTAATTAGATATGTAATTTCATTACGTAGGTAATGGCCCACGCCCATCTCTGTTCCACATCGACTTATGTAAATTTATGAAGAGTTCATTGGCTGAAATGGATAACTCGGTGGGTGGGCTTTTGAACTAGATGATACATTCTGACCTCTCGGGCAATGGGAATAAATGTCTCAATTATTTTCCGAAAAAATATATTTTCGAGTCTTTTAGCACGTTTTAAGCAGTCTCATACAATGTCCGTGTAAAACAAACGAATGCAGAAATATTCGCATAAAGAATTGACAATATATCAGAAAGTTGCATAATGCAATGTTTTTCAAAAGCGTCTGTGGTGACATTTGGAATCACCAAATGTGATCTACCAATGATAGAGGAAGCGTGGGGGGAGAAGGAGTAAAGGGAACAAGGGCGAGAGGTTCGGTGAAGCGAGTAAAGCGATCGCGTGTCACAAATTACCGGTACGGCTTTCCGCGAGCGCTCGTGACATGCGGAATCGATTATCATTCGGCAGATTCACCGTTGCAAGCTTGTGGGTTCGTATAGCAAGCTCTCTCTCTATCTCTCTCTCTCTCTCTCTCTCTCTCTCTCTCTCTCTCTCTCTCTCTCTCTCTCTCTCTCTCTCTCTCTCTCTCTCTCTCTCTCTCTCTCTCTCTCTCTCCCCTCCCCCCTTTTTCTTCAGTGACTTGGTGCGGCAATATTGTAGACTATATTTTGATGGCTCAACAATTTCTCACTCCAATAACTGATAGCCACCTTTTCACCCCGACATATATTGCGACAAACGTCCATAGTAATAGAAGGGATAGTGAATTACCTAGAGTTTATCGACACACTAATCATAATATGGTAAACACAACTATACGCGAAAAATGTATTAAAAAAATGCGATTTCAAATGTGTGTTCGACTATTTATTATGTCCGAAATAATTATCATCTATTGTACCAGGCTTAACAATAATAACTCTAGATAAGGTTCATTCGTCATTATTGTGAAACCCGCGCACAATTACTAATGTTATGTACTATACGTTTGGTTCAGTTCACATTAAACATCTACTATTTGACGTTAATTCCTACAACTCATACGGTTAACATTCCCATGAAAACATTTACAACTGGTCCGGCATTGTACGGTTGGCCATTCCCTGGCATAAATGTCGATCCATTAATGGGCCATTGTCGGAATGATATCTTCGGGCCAAGACTGGCTATCCGTATCGTACCGACATTGGACTCACAGCCGGCCCGAGGCTAGTGCCAAGGTTGGCCCAAGTTACAACCAATATCGTACCAGCGTTGGTGGCAACGCTCGTACCAAGGTTGACCCAAGTTTCAGATAATATTGTGCCAGCGTTGGTATTAAAACAGACCCGACGCTTGTCCCAACGTTGTTCCAAGTTCTAACAAATATCGTACCAAGGTTGGTCTGGTCCATTATCAATACTGGTTTCATAATGCCTCCAGTTTCGACCAATGTTAAATTATGTCAGTATTTTATTAATATACATGGTAGTACACAGTAATAAATTGAATACTTTGTCGGAATTACATAAATAGTAGAATTTATTATTATTTAATTCCAGTACAAATTTTATAATTTTCTAACTTAAGGTGGTAAATGTTGGTACGAGAGAATATTGAGTATGGGTGATAATAATAATACGATACTTAGAATTATTTTGCAAATAAAATATTAATGAAAAATGAAAACCAGAAAAACCGATATGTGGATGCACAAGAGATCGGACGTGAATTACGCATTGTTATTCGCATCAATGATGTTTCTTTTGGCGCATCTTTTTTCGAGTCACCCTTACGCGAAAATCCGATAAAGCCGACTGAGCGGTCGATGAAGTTTTTTTTCTATATCCAATTTTATATCTAATTTGTATTGATTAAAATATTTCGAGCGCGTCTTTTTTCGTGTGACACTTCCGCAAACACGCGGTCAAGAAAGCTGAGCGATTGTGGTTAGGACGACAATCTCAACACGCCTGTCGCGCATACGGTTTCGAACACTTGATTACGATTGGCTGAGAAGCCGGGTTTAAAGATACGCGGGCGACACAAACTATAAGGAGGGCAAAATAGTTGGGTATCGCACGAAAAGCCGACAATGGACTAACTGTTCCTTCACTTACAACGATACAACACAGAATGGCGATTCGCGACCAGTACATGTCATAATTAACTGGGAATGCTATTGGCCCACGGTTGATTCGAGCTATCCACGCCAATGGTCGATTCTCCATCGTTAGTCGGCACCGTCCCGACGTTGGCATATTGCTGTATGCCGGTCTTACAAATGACCGTAGGAAAATTAATGGTGGACAGTACTGGCTCATGATCGGCTCCAGTAGTCTAGCCCAACAGTCGGCTCTCCGGCGGTAGCCGATACTAATCCGACGCTGGTATAATACTGGATGCCGAGATTAGATATGACCGTAGGGCAATTAATGGCGAACAGTACTAGCCCATGGTCGGCACGAGTAGTCTACTCCAGCAGTCAGCCCGCGGTCGTTAACCAGAACTGTCTCAACGTTGGCGATATGCTGGATGCCGGGCTTTGAAAAGAGGATCGGTTGAGAAATGGCAGAACCATCGTTTCAGCGTTGTGCCAACACTGGTTGTCCACAGTCGGTGAGTCCTTAACTGGACCAGACATCGGCCGTATTGTTTGTGTTGGGAACTTTTCATGGGTTAATGTTTGTTGAATACAATTTGTTAGAAGACCTTATCAAAAATGACTATAATGAAAAAGATATCGTAATTTTTACCATAATTTTCATAGCGAAGACTTGAGTCATTTGCAGTTGAATCTAAAATGCCCCATAGAGATAATTATTCAATATCCGCTTTCCATTTTGTTCAAACTCATGTATATGGTAGAGCATTAAAGACGATTAACAACGTATTTTTTTATCAGCGGATAAACTATTTCATGGCGTGAAACTACCCCTTCGAGTAAAGCATGCCAAGGATTGATTTTGAGTTTCACCTGCCAGCAGTCCACCGATTTCAGTAAAGCAAAAACAAAATTCTTGTAATGCAAAATTCTCAGAATTCTACTATGGGTACATTGAATTAAACAGAAGTTAAAGGATGAACCACCCCTTTTTCTATCTCTCACCCCACATTTGAACGGGGTGCACTAAATAAAAGGGAACGAATAACACTTTGAAAGCGAAAATTTTCGTATTTTTGCGTTTGGGCTGGATAACAAGTTTAAGGGGGTAAACTTGCTTGCTACCCCCCTTACTTGAATTTCTTTATCGCAGTTGCTTTTTTCTGTATTAAAAATGTGTATGCTAATTCAAAATATTTCTGCGATCTCGGAATTGATGTTAAGAATATGGGAAACGTCGCGAAAATCGATGGTCTGAGTTGAAGTTTTGTCAAAAATCGGAGAATAAGCTTAGTTCAACGAATAAAGCAGCATTTTTTAGAGTAAACGATCGACCAAATGGAAATGAGTGGCAATTGAGTGAAGATTCGTATGTTCGACTGGAATGCGAAAAAAAATTGGACAAATTTTCGTTTAAAAAAATTGATATCCATGTATTTTCACCCTCTGAATATAAATTCACCATTCATTTCCCGAAACCATCAAATGTGATTAAAAAGTCGTCGAAAGTCTGAAAAAATACGTTTTTCGCGTTTTGTCAGCGTAATTTAGAGCTTTTGACAAAAAGTCTATGACATTCGTAATCGGCGGAAAATTTCCCTTCAGATAAACCCTTCAAATGGTTTGAAGGTCGATTTTTTTTCTACGCATTCGGCCACTTTTTCAGAATGTTTGAAATCCCAAAATTTCAAAAAGGCGTAACGTCGCTCCTCTTGAGGGACATCAACTGAATGGATGGTTTCGAAAAAGATTTTGGTAGACTTAGAGAATGCCGCCCCATGAAAAAAATTTCAACTGGTCCAACATTGGCCCAGTACGACGCCAACTCTCCTGTATGGTTGGTCATTTCCTGGCATAAATGTCGGGCTATTAATGGACCATTGTCGGAATGATATCTTCGGGCCAAGACTGGCTACCGATATCGTACCGACATTGGACTCAAAACCGGCCCGACACTAGTGCCAAGGTTAGCCCAAGTTACAGCCAATATCATACAAGCGTTGATGCCGACGCTCATGCCAACGTTGGCCCAAGTTCTAGCCAATATCATACCAAGGTTGGTCCGATCCATCATCAATAATAGTTCGATAATGCCCCGAGTTTCGACTATTATTATATTGTGTCAGCATTTTATTAATATATATGGTAGTACACAGTAATAAATAGAATACGTTGTTAGAATTATATAAATATTATAATTCATTATTATAGAATTCAGGTACACACTTTATAATTTATAAATAACTTAAGCTGGTAAATGTTGGTACGAGCGAATATTGAGTATGGGCGATAATAATAATACGATAATACGATACTTTGAATTATTTCGCAAATAAAATATTAAAGAAAAATGAAAACCAGAAACCTGATATGTGGATACACGAGAGATCGGATGTGAATTACGCATTGTTATTCGCATCGATGATGTTTCTTTCGGCGCGTCTTTTTTCGAGTCACACTTACGCGAACACGCAATAATGTCGACTGAGCGATGAAGGTTTTTTCTATATCCAATTTCATATCTAATTTGCATAGGTTAAAATAGTGCGAGCGCGTCTTTTTTCGGGTGACACTTTTGCAAACACGCGGTCAAGCGAACTGAGCGAATGAGGTTAGGACGACAAACTCCCCACGCCGGTCGCACATACGGTTTGGAACACTTGAATACGATTGGCTGACAAGCCAGGTTTAAAGATACGCGGGAGAGACAAACCACAAGGGAGACAAAATAGTTAAGTATCGCACGAAAAACCGACAATGGCCGTTCACCTACACCTATACAACACTGAATGGCAATTCGCGAGCAGTACATGGCATAAATAACGGGGAATGTTACTGGCCCATGGTCGGTTCGAGCTATCTACGCCAATGGTCGATTCTCCATCATTAGTCGACACGGTCCTGACATTGGCATATTGCTGTATCCCGGTCTTAGAAATGAACGTAGGGAAATTGATGGCAGACAGTATTGGTCCTTGATCGGCTCCAGTAGTCTAGCCCAACAGTCGGCTCTCAGGCGCTAACCGATACTGGTCCGACATTGGTATAATACTGGATGCCGGGATTAGATATGACCGTCGGGCAATTCATAGCAAACAGTACTGGCCCATGGTCGGGTCCAGTAGTCTTCCCCAGCAATCGGGTCTCGGTCGTTAACCGGAACTGTCCCAACATTGGCGTTATGTTGGATGCCGGGCTTTGAAAAATGGATCGGTTGAGAAAAGGCAGAACCATTGTTTCAACGTTGTGCCAATACTGGTTGCCCACAGTTGGTTAGCCTGTACTGGACCAGACATCGGCCGTATTATTTGTGTTGGCAGATTTTTCATGGGGCTTGATTCATCCCGATATCGCAACTGGTTCTATCGAAAGTTGGAATTGTAAAATGACCGGAAAAGAAGCAACGGGTTATTGGAAAAATCGAAGAAATCAGAGTAGGTACTATCTTTGAAATTCTGCCAAAAATTGTAAAATAATCAGAGCTCAATAAATTCTACGGTACTTTGAAGAGCAAACGGTAACGAAGAGAAGAGCACAGAATGGAATTCCAAACCGAAGCAGAGAAGGAATAGCGGATGATTCAGTGTAACCACTTATTTTTGGCCGAAATGGAAAAAAGTTAGATTAAACAGATTTCTTTGGCGTGTCCGTATGGATGCATTTTCACCCTCTGAATACGAATTCACCATTCATTTTCCCCAACACCCTCAATTTTTATCTAAAATCGTCGAAAATGTATGGATTGTGGTTTATCCGCTCAAGTTCGTTATCCGGCAAGGATACGTAAATTTTCATTTTGTCCTACCTTAAAAATAATACTCGTTACGTTCAATCCAAAGCAGCCCTTTTAAATGTCGGGTGAGAGAAAGGAAAATGAAGAAGTGGTTTATTCCTCATTTTTTTTTCAATGTACCTATACTGGGTTGTTGATCGTTTGGCATCAGAATAATGTTTGTTTCTGTTTCACTAACATCGGTGGACTACTTGACGGTGAAACTGCAAAATCAGCCTTTCACATGTATCAGTCTGAGGGGTGTTTACACCCCGTAAAACGGTTTTTCCGCCGATAAAAATACATACCTTATATTTTTTTTATGCTGTACCATATAAATGAGTTTCAACAAAATCAAAGGGGGAAACCAAAGTGATGTTCCTTTCAGTAGTTCTACTAGGTGCGCAACTAAGTTCCCGGGTTTCACACATGGATGGCGCTAGCGACACATGTAGTCGGCATACAGGTCTGAAATTGGGTGTCTTTATAGCTTGGACATCTGTTAAGAATACCCAGTCGTAATATAAACAAATATCGCAACACAACGACCTTTTTTCTAAATGTGCCAAATAAACAGCATTTGCGGGAAGCATTGCTTTTCTGCTTCAACCTAAAAAAACAGCAGCTGAAGCACGTCGGTTACTTGAGGAGGCCTACGGCGAACATATACCATAAAAAACAACGTGTGAAGATTGGTTCAAGCGGTTCAGAAGTGGCGATTTTGAGACTGGGGATAAGGAGCGCTCGGGAAGACCGCAAACATTTGTGGACGCCGATCTGCACGCGTTATTGGATGAAGATAACACTTAAACAGACGATCAACTTGCCGAGGCATTAAATGTGACTCGGCAATGTATTTCGAAAAGTTTTCACGCTATGGGAAAAATTCACAAGGAAGGAAAGTGGGTGCCGCATGCGTTGACTGACAAGGAACATCCCTCAGGTGTCCGCCTCCGATTTTGTTGAAACTCATATATGTGATAGAGCATCGAAAACTTTGAGACACGTATTTTTTTTTATCGGCGGAAAAACGGATTTAAGGGGGGAAACCGCCCCTCCAAGGAAGGCGTGTCGAGGGGTGATTTTGCAGTTTCACCCAGAAGCAATCCACCGATCTGAATGAAACAAAAATGAAAATTCTTCTAATGAAAAGCGATAAAAAATCCACTATGAAAATGTTAAGAAAAAATTAAATTAGGGGGTAAACCACCCCTCAATTTGCCTTTTTTCACCCCACACTTAAGAGGGTTGTATGCAAATTAATACAACAAGTATCATTTTGAAGGGCAATCAAAATTAAAGTCGACGGGTTTTTGCGTTTTGGCGGCATAGCAAATTTAAGGGGGTAAACCACCCCTAACATAAATTTATTTATCATGGTCGGTTTTTCTGTGTTTAAAGTATATCCGCTGATTTTAAATATTTCTTTAAGCTACAATTTAATGTTTTATCATATTTCAAAATTATTACATTTGTCTTAAGGGGTAACTACCCCTCTGGCGAGAAACATCATTGAAGCATCCGCTTTCGATTTCGTTGAAACTCATATATGTGGTAAAGCATTGCAAACTATTAAACATGTTTTTTTTGTATCGGCAGAAAAACGGTGTTAGGGGATGAAACCACCCTTCAAAGTTTCTCCCACAAGCAGTCCATCGATCTGAACGAAACAAAATAGAAAATTCCTCTAATATTAAGCGATGAAAAATCCACTACAAGAGTGTTGATTAGAAATATAATTGATGGGTAAACCACCCCTCCATTTGCCGTTTTTCACCCCACACTTAAGGGGGTATGAAAATTAATAAAACAGGTATCATGTTGAAGGGAAATCAAAATTCAAGTTGACGGGTTTTTGCGTTTCAGCGGGAAAGCAAATTTAAGGGGGTAAACCACCCCTAACATAAATTTGTTCATCACCGTCGTGTTTTCTGTGTTTAACATGTATCCGCGGATTCAAAATATTCTCCCGCGTTTGTAAATTATTACGTTTTTAAATTTTTACATTTTAAGGGTGAACTACCCTCTCTAATTGCTTTTCGTTTGAAGTTTCGCGAAAGGTTTCACGAATTTCGTTAAAACTGTTTTCATTTCATCGGTAATATCAATTTTATGTTTGTGTGTGCAGGCATATTCGGTTTGAGTTTTAGGAGTTTTGGGAGTGGGGACCTGGGGCTACCCCCTACTCATAAGACTCATAGTTTCATATTGTCATAATTATATTTTCGTACCCAAATGTTTCTTCCTCTAATTCAAAAGTTTCGATGAAAGCATCTCCCATGCAAAGATGCAATGCAGTAACAAAAATATATTTCATTTCAACTCCATTTGCACTTGAGGAATAATATAATTAAACTGCAATCACTTACACACAATCAACTCTCATCACCGCGGTATTCTAATCTTTTTAAATATTCATGGTATAAAAGTAATTATATATCTAAAAATCCAGCAGATATTGAAAATCCTGTTATCTTTGGTTTTGGTGAATCGAACACACATTGTGAAATACCCGGTTGCAATAATTTGGACATTATCAGATGTGCATGGTGCAAAAAGTCGTTGTGTTTAAAGCATTTTTTTGACGACTATCATGGCTCATAGTTCCTGCAATAGCAGGAACTATGAGCCATGATTGTTGATAGTAATCATATGAAAAAAAAGTATATGTCACGAGAAAATGATTTGACGGCATATGACTGCGTTACTTTTCACTAGTACTATTAATTAAATCAGCTGATATGATTGCTAAATGAAATATGTCAAAATATATTAAAAACATGTTCATTAACCTACTGTAAAACCCTCAGTTTCATTAATATGTTTAATTAAATGAACGGTAAAATAATAAAAATATACATTCCTCTACAAAACTACGTCGCCGGCTATATTATCGCTTGATCCAGGCGCATCATCGTTCCGAAATATACGAAGTGACCCTTATAACTTATTCTGGAAATTATTATAATTAATGATATAGTAGAAGTGTATGTTTATTCCTATGGAGATACTTAATGGACGTGCATATTAAAATCGGAAGCGTTTCGACACGAAAATATGATTCTTATGAGTAAGGCGTAGCCCCAGGTCCCCACTCCCAAAGCACCGCTCCTAAAACTCAAAACGAATATGCCTGCACACACAAACATAAAATTGATATTACCGATGAAATGAAAACAGTTTTAACGAAATTCGTGAAACTTTTCGCGAAACTTCAAATGAAAAGCAATTAGAGGGGGTAGTTTACCCTTCAAATGTAAAAATTCAAAAACGTAATAATTTAAAAACGTGGGAGAATATTTTGAATCCGCGGATACATGTTAAACACAGAAAACACGACGGTGATGAACAAATTTATGTTAGGGGTGGTTTACCCCCTTAAATTTGCTGTCCCGCTGAAACGTAAAAACGCGTCAACTTGAATTTTGATTCCCCTTCAAAATGATACCTATTTTATTAATTTTCATACAACCCTCTTAAGTGTGGGGTGAAAAACGGCAAATGGAGGGGTGGTTTACCCCTCAATTATATTTCTAATCAACACTCTTGCAGTGGATTTTTCATCGCTTAATATTAGAGGAATTTTCGATTTTGTTTCGTTCAGATCGACGTACTGCTTGTGGGAGAAACTTTAAAGGGTGGTTTCATCCCCTAACACCGTTTTTCTGCCGATACAAAGAAAAACATGTTTAATAGTTTGCAATGCTTTACCACATATATGAGTTTCAACGAAATCGAAAGCGGATACTTCAATGATGTTTCTCATCAGAGGGGTAGTTACCCCTTAAGACGAATGTAATAATTTTGAACTATGATAAAACATTAAATTGTAGCTTATAGAAATATTTGAAATCAGCGGATATACTTTAAACACAGCAAAAACGACCATGATGAATAAATTTATGTTAGGGGTGGTTTACCCCCTAATTCAATTTTTTCTTAACATTTTCAGAGTGGATTTTTCATCGCTTTTCATTAGAAGAATTTTCGTTTTTGTTTCATTCAGATCGGTGGATCGCTTCTAGGTGAAACTGCAAAATCACCCCTCGACACGCCTTTCTTTGAGGGGCGGTTTCCCCCCTTAAATACGTTTTTCCGCCCATAAAAAAAATACGTGTCTCAAAGTTTTCGATGCTCTATCACATATATGAGTTTCAACAAAATCGGAGGCGGACACCTGAGGGATGTTCCTTGTGAGAGACAAATGGAAAATCGAAGAGCCACTTCCGAAATTTTGCGTCCGAACTGTCCGAAAAGAACAGAAAGAGTTTCCTGCATCGAATTGTTGCTGGCGATGAAAAATGGATATATTTCGAGAATCTCAAACGCAGAAAATCGAGGCTTTCACTTGGTGAAGCGTCAACATTGACGCCACGGCCAAATCGCTTCGGAAGAAAGACAATGCTCTGCGTTTGGTGGGACCAGAAAGGAATCGTGTACTATGAGCTGCTGAAACCGGGCGAAACTGTCAATGGGCATCGCTACCGACAACTGATCAATTTGAACCACGCACTGCTTGAAAAACGGCCAGAATGGGACACGAGACACGAACGTGTGATATTGCAGCACGACAACGCTCCGTGCCATCGCAGTTCCATCGTCCAGGACACCATAAAAACACTGAAATGGGATCTGCTACCGCACCCGCCGTATTCGCCAGACCTGGCCCCTTCAGACTATCACTTGTTCCGGTCGATGGCGCATGGCTTGGGTGGGCTACACTTGGCCAATTACGATGCAGTACAAAATTGGTTGGATGAATGGTTTCAGTCCAAAGACGCGTCTTTTTATCGTCGCGGTATTTATGTATTGCCAGAGAGATAGCAAAAATGTGTAAATAACGAGGGACGATACTTCGAATGAACTATTTTTTGTATTATATTTGTCTTGAAATGTTCGATTTTTTATTCGTCAAAAAAACTCTGAAACTTAGTTGCGCACCTAGTGGGAACTACGCGTCTCTCACAGACTACTGCATAGTATATTTATTGCCATACAGAAATAGGATATAGTTCAATACATATTAGAAAATCAAGGATACTCTGGAAGGATGGCAATTTGGAATTTGATTAAGGTGAGTATAACTTCGGACAACGATGTGGTTAACTATGTACGTCCGTATGGCTGCATCACTATACTGATAGTAAACGTCGCAACCAATTTGTCGAATAGATACTATATTAAAAGTTTAATAGGTAATTTTCAAGGCAAGAGGAACATTACGCGAATTACCTCATACAGTGTAATATATAAAAGTTATATATATATAATATATAATAATATATAAAAAACATATAAAAATGTAGATCAAAACTGCCGTACAATGCGTGCTACTATGAATACATGACATACACTACCATAAAAATAAGGGAGAACGAGCACACTACAAGTTTGAAAAGTTTTAAAAATATCTCTTGTATAGGATTTTCTTCTTCATATGGCAGATCATATTATATAATATAGTAGCCATCGCTATAATTTGATTATAACATGATCGTGATGTAGACAGTCAAAAAGTTAAGATAAAAATAGGCAAGGAAACAATGAAAGTTTACACGAGTGTTAGAATGGCTAGTTAGGTACCGTGCTCAGCTCTAGAATTCGAAGACGTAGGTTCAAACCGTAGGTTGGTAAAAACTTTAATGAGGCAGGATATGTTTTAATCCATTTATCATATACGCAGGATCATAAATAAAGCATATAGAAACAAAAAATCTTACTTCCAGAATTTTTAGGTTTAAATTTTATGGATTTTTTTTACTTTTCACGTCGTGTCACCCATGCCCGGACTTATTGTTGGATGTTCGTGAGCCGATTTTGCTAGTGCTGACGAATTCATTGCATGCATATTCGCGTGAGATCAACTTTGCTTCATTTGGATGTGTTATTGTGAATCATCATGTGATGACAATATGGCTTGAAGGGGAGCATTCATAAGGGGTACATAGCTGTGTGACTTTCTATGCCGCAGAGACCATCTACATATGATGCCAATATAAGCTACATGTATCTATCTGAGTACTGTTCACTATCAGCATCTTCGGGTGATACCATATTCGATAGCGCACGGGAATATCAATTTTGTAAAAACTCACTATATTATTTTAGTAATGAACAATCACCGTAGGGTTGTAAGATTGGTGGATGGATTATAAAACGGAAAACGGATGGATTATAAATTAATCTGGTGATGCCTAAGCCGGTGGTTAGGCATGTTCAACGACCAACGATTACGAATCCTGTTATACGTCTGTATCTTGTTTATTTTTTATTTCCTGGATAGTCGTATCTTCTTAGATTTCCACGATTCCATGAACTTCCTACGAAGCGTTTTAAAATAAGTATTCGGCCTGCTCCAAATTGGATTCTATCTTCAATGTCCGCGTCACTATGGTACCTTTCCTTCTCGCCACCATAGTACCAATCGCCCCCGTCCTTATGTACCCAGTTCTACTGTCAGGACTTGATTCGCCGGTGGCGGGTCGACGACGAGGCGACTCAAAAGCATGTGCACCCCGGCATGTACAATCTCCGTTTTATTCATTCTATCATACGATCCGGTCTGGCGAGAAATCAGATTCTCGTTCTTCGCTCGGTCGCCTTGACGTCGTCGGTTTCCCCGAACTTCGGATTTGCTTCCGGACAAAGTTAAATTTGTCGTAAGATACGCCGACAGTTGCACAAAGGGCACAGCCGGCGGAAATGCACCCTGAAGTATGCAAGGAACATTTCCCCCCGATCGTCACGTATTTTGCTTATATATGGGTATGTATAGTTCAAAAGCTCTACAGGAGGTCCTGCTGGGTTTCAAAGCGGGGGGGGGGGGGGAGGGGGAATGAAGAAAAAAAATCGCTTCAATACTCGATACAACATAGATATTTATGTGACGTCCTGGTCAATTAGAATGTTTGCCGCCCATATGTCCTCATCGATTAAGCTGACAATTTGTATACTTTTTTTTATTGATCGAAAGCGTCATGTATATATATGTGTTAATTGGTTCGATTTACTCACTATTTCCATACTTATCGTTATGACTTGTCCAATGAATTCGTCTGTGTTCTCGTCCTTGTTCCAGAAGAAATATCGATTCCTCTCGAGGACAAGTCAAACGATGCTTATGAATATACAGTAGAACCTCGATTATCCGAACCTCGATCATCCGAACCCGCAATTATCGGAACGATGGCTTAGTTTATCCGAACGCTCAATTATCCGAACGTTGGCACCAAAGATACATTGTTTCTCGCTGCCACGCGTTACGGCCGTTCGTCAATTAAAAATGGACGATTTTATAAAAAAAATATTTAAAAAGGCATTCGACTTTTTTCAGGTGTTTAATATATATATATATATATATATATATATATATATATATATATATATATATATATATATATATATATATTAAACACCTGATATATTTATGTACTGTTTTTATGTAAAAAGGTGTTGTTTATGATCTCGTCCCAAAAAACCCATGTTTCGATTATCCGAACTTTTGATTATCCGAACTAGTCTCGGTCCCAATTGGTTCGGATAATCGAGGTTCTACTGTAGAGGGAAAATAAATTGTGCGAGCTTGACGAGAGTTGTACAATCCTTTTTGGGAGTTTTCGAATCGTGTGCTTACGAGCTCCCGAGTCCACCCCTTTAAGGAATAACGTATATAACGCTGGGGGATTAGCCGCTCTGAGAGAATCCTTCTTCTCGGAAAATGTCTATATTTCTTCGAATGTATCCTATTTTGTAGGCTTTCTCTTTTCCTACGATGGCGGTAGCCCACGAATGCAATCGCTTCCTTCATTGGCTTCTGTCGAGAAAATGATTGTCCTTCCCGTACGAGATTCGGCATTAGTTGCGTTGTTCACTTTATCGCGACGAACACTCTTCTCGGAATTGGATTTTTTCCACACTCCATAACGCGATAAATATTTCCAATCATTTTCGTTTAGTTGACTTACCCACTCGTAAAAATAATTGTCTTCATTCGCAACAAATTTCGAATCTCGGATTAATATAAAGTATCATTTGATATTGATGCAGTCATATTCCTTTAATTAAATGTTTTGATTCTTCACGGAGGCAGATTCTTCGAATATTTGCGGGCATTTTTCTGATAAAATGTTCCGGCCGAATAGATGGTTTATTTTACTTAATCAATGTCTATACAACTTGAGATTATGTAACTTCAACGATTTTTATAAATATTGAGAGATCCAAGGTTAGACGTTAGATATGGCACATTAAATATCAAGAACATCCCATTTTTTAACGTATATAGAAAATACGCAATTTAGGCTTGTCGAGGACAATTGCTGTACTGTCCGTCTCCGATTTCGTGCAAACTCATGATTTTTAAAAGGTTTGATAAACAAAAGGATACGGCTTCTCTTTATTTGCTGATACGCGGTTTTAAGCCATAAAATCAGTCTTTAAAATTGAGCATATCAATCGATGACAATGCAGTTTCACATAAAAGGCATCTGCCAATTTCAATCAAGCAAAAACGGAAACCATTCTTATTCAAGGGGATGAAAAATCCACGAGGTACTAAAAAGGAGAAAACGTTTTGAGAGGATGAACCGCCACTTTCCTTATATATTTTTCATTCCATAGTTAGAACTTGCGAATTAATTTGAATGAAACAGGTATGCTACTTTAGAAGGAAAACAAAATTAAAGTTTACCTGATTTTGTATATTTGCAATGAAACGGATTCAAACTCGTACAGTACTTCTCACATATCAAAAGGATCATTTTCATACAGAACTTCGTTCCTTACTATATTAAACCTTTACGTGCATCAAAATATTCTGGTAAAGGCCGTATTCTAGTGTGAACATCCAATTCCGAGGTGATTTTTGGGAATAACATTTGAAGGAACGGTGCAATTTACAGTGTTTGTCTTTCACCGTTATATTTATACATGTTTAAAGTGACATCTTACATTGTTCAAAGCATTTTATTCGAAATTGTACATGATATTTGATGTTGCGCAGGTCGTGTCGCGAAAACTTTTCATCGTCGGGCGTAGTAATTGCGGCCTTTCCTGTCATTCAAAACAAATGATTTATCAAAATTCTATCCCTCACGAATATGGTTATTATTGGGCCGCCCAAAAAAAATCAGTCAAAATTTACAAAATGGCGGCATTTGAAAAAGAGCTTTTTTCTTAAGTATTTCTCATCCTCGGACCAAGCTTTAAAGTTTAGACCAGCTAAATCTTTTCTCCATAAGGTGCAATGGCATTCTTATCGTACTGCTTAAAACATCTTTGAAAATCAAGTGTTTCTTCTTCCATTCTTTCAATATCATTATAGTTTTCGATGCAATCAAATAAAATATTTTCCAAATTTTGTGTTAATTCTCTTTCTATAGAGGGAATAGATATGCCCTACGATATCGGAAAAGTGTCATCTAACAAAATTAACATCGCTGAAAACATGCATGCCAATATCATAATAACACCATATGTTGTATGAGATTTTTGTTCACTCAACGGGTGGCGGCATAAGACCAATTGGCAGGAAAACGGCAGGAAAACGTTCATGAATATCCGATATTGGAGTATAATATACGAGTGCGACAGCGCACGAACCTACGCCTTTACTTATTCTAGTACTTGAAAAATTACAACAGCTTACTTATTACTTCTACTTTAATGAAGGTTTAATAATAAATAAATGAAAGTTAACTATCAAGAGACACGGCAGAATCTTGACGCCAAATAATTCATTTATATACGAATGATACTATATAGTTCGACAAGTAAATGAAATACATTTGAAATGTACAATAATAATCCATATGATATAGTTAAACACTTTTTTGCCAGTAAGTGAGCTGAATTTTTGCTGCTCTCACCTGAATATTGTAACTCTCGGCGGAGCAAAGCCCACAGTTCAACCCCTCGATTACAATAATAGCTTGTTAGAAAAAAAATGCATTTAAGGGTATGTGGCTCATCGAATCTATGTGGCTCACCGAAAAATGCGACTGTTTGTGGGATTTCTTTTTGAGAATACCTAAAAAGCAATCAAAATGAGGCTTGTAGGATTTATTCTAGATGGGTTGACGTATTCAAAAAAAAAAAATTATGAAAACAAAAATGTCGGTTCAGTCGTAGCTACACTGGCAAGGAACATCACTTGAGTGTCTGCCTTCGATGTTGTTGAAATTCATACATGTGATAAAGCATTGAAAATTATTAGACACGTATTTTTTTTGTCGGCGGAAATACGGTTTTCAGGGGGGGAAACCACCCCTCAAAGAAAAGCGTGTCACCCTTTAATTTAATTTTTTCTTTCTACACTTGTATAGTGGATTTTTCATAGCTTTACATTAGAAGAATTTTGATTTTTCTTTCATACAGATCGGTCGACTGCGTGTGGATGAAACTGCAAAATCTCCCCTCGAGCCGCCTTTCTTTGAAGGATGGTTGCCCCCCTTAAAACTGTTTTTCGGCCGATAAAAAAAACGTGTCATATAGTTTTCAAAGCTTCATCACGTATATGAGCTTCAACAAAATCGAAGGCAGACACCTAAGTAATGTTCCTTGTGAGAGCCTTTTTTACGCGCTTTGCGAAAGGACGCAGAACTTTCATGAATTAGAACCTAGAAGCAAAACAAAAATGAGTAATTTACATTCGTTTTGTTAATGAAGTACACACGGTTATTAAAAAATATGTTTTTTTTTTCGCGAAATGTGTATCATTTTGAATAAACTTGTGTTTTTTCACTAAAACATCGGCCTTGATTTGTTTACAAAGACGAGAAGTGTCAATGAATCTTAAAAATCGTGTGAACTTCTTTAGAGAATCTACCAAAAAAGCTACGGTTTAAATTTGAAGCAAATCGGATGAAAACTACCCGAGTTATGCATACTCCCGATTTCAAAACTATGATTTCGTGAAAAACGCCAAAACTGATTTTGGAGCGATTGTCCAAACAACGGAATTGACGGTCATATTTGAATTCTGCGTGTACCCACGGAGGCAATTTGATAGTTGGTCTTCAGAGTGTTGAGCATTCAGTTATTAGGTCGCTGTATATTTTTTGTACAACAACTGGTACAACAACTTTTTGTACAACGGATTCCAAATTACTACTTCTACCATCTAGGCTGTTTCGTGCCTTTCAGAGGGCTCGGAGGAGCTTCGGAAAATGAGCTTCATAAATAAAAAATAAAACATTTATTTTTTATTTATACGCGCATGATTCCCTTTGTATATCATTCTTGTGATGTTTATACATGATTTAAGGGGTCTTCTCACTTTAGACGCGAAAAATGAAGGCTTTTTCACGATTTTTTTTGATAGGTTTATATCATAGGTATTTATATAAAAGTTGTTACACTTAATAAATACACTTTCGAAATACATTTAAAAAAAATGTTATGGATTTATGTAACCCAAACAAACTTCAAACGCGTTTTTCTCGAAAAAATGTTTTTCAACGGCTTGTTGATAAAATCTTCAAAACTACAGAACCGATCCTTATGAAATTTAAACCACATATTCTTTAGAACTATGGTTATAGCGCATATCAATGATTTTCTTTAAATTTTGACTTTTACTATTTTTTTGCCAAAAAACTGTGAAAAAACACGTTTTTTCGAAAAATATCCGCCATTTCGTATTTTTGCATACATAAAAAATCGTATGATATGCGCTATAGGCATTAACATACTGAATCTAAAACCGTTTAGTTTTTTGTTTCGGATGATACATCTCCGAGATTTCATCGACAGCGCAGGCCTACAATTTTTTTAGGACATTTTTTTAACTACCATTTTCGTCTATAAATAGTGACGTAAATAATTAAAAAAAATTCTTTTATGTATTTCGAAAGTGTATTCATTAAGTGTAACAATTTTTATTCAATATCTATGATATAAACCTATCAAAAAAATTCATGAAAATGGACTTTTTTTAGCGTCTAAAGTGAGCAGACCTCTTAAGCCAATCACAAAAATTGTGCATTTTTTCTACTCACTGTCAGATGTAACGGTTTACGAGAAGAATTTTAAATGCACGTGGACATTTGATTTGCGAGGAAAGAGGTTTTGTATGAACATTATCGTGTCGATGTGTGAAAAGTAAGTTACCCCCTTAAACTTGCTTCGTCGCGAAAACACAAAAGCTGGTAAACTTCCATTTAATTTTCATTCCGAAGTAGTTGATTTATTCAGATCGATATGCAGTTTCCAAATATCAGATGGAAAGAATAAAAGCAGGGTGGTGTTTCAATCTCTGACGATGTTTTCCATTTTTCAATGCCCGGTGCCATTTTCATCCCCTTGAAAACGAACCATTTTCATTGTTGTTTCATTGCAATTGATTAACACCTTTTATGTAAAACTGCATTGTCATCCCTTGATTTGCTAAACTTTAAAAGGTCATTGCACCTGTTAAAAGCGCTTATCAGCAGATAAGAAAGTACGTATCGTTTAGTTTTTCAAATTCTGCAACATTTCGACGAATTTGGACAAAATCGGAGGTGAACGCTGAAGCGGCTTTCCTTGTGAGCAAAACTGGGTAAATTCATCAAGTGATTAGTATACATGTGGATAAAATGTCTGGAACTCCATATAGATCTGAGCCGTCGCATGAAGTTTTCTGTGAATTTAGTGAATGCGACTTGAAATGTATAATTACTATTCATGCTCACGGACTCATTTTCGTTCCACGTCTAAAATCTGGGCGCTTTTATCCGGTGCGTGCTTTTCAACCGCAACTAGACTAACGCGTTATTGGGTGGCCTGTGCGGCGTTAAAATCCGTCCAGTGAATTTTTCATAAATCCCGGAACGACAAACGTTAATACGGCGGTGCAAGTGGAGCATATCAAATACAAATGAAGCAGTTCCGTGCTTCGGGCTTTATTTTAATGAGCACATCTAATCTCTCCATCACATTTTGATGGTGAACGAATTATCAGGCAATGTCTCCTTCGGTCACGTATTTGCTTTACGCTCCATCTTACATACATACCAGCCCTCATATTTTGCTGTGCATGCTTCCACTATGAATGTAAATGCACATATAGTGCAAGTTATATATGGCCTAGGAGTTTGGGAGTATTCAAATTGAAAATTAGTATTCATTAGTGGAATGCGCATTGGGATTACTTAGCACGTCACGCGAAGTCACACCAAATGAGAACGACCCGATGAGGCAAGTCCAAAAAGGAGGGTAAGAGGGAAAGATAAAGAGAAGAGAGTGAGACGAATGTAAAAAGAGCGAGATTGGGAGCAAAAAGAGTTTGGAAGGATAATGCCGGAGGCACGAACCCGCGAACAGCCAAATCCCACTCTCAGGACCCTTTCCATCTCGACACTTGTATAACCATTTATCGTTCCTTTTTCCACAGCCTCGAGCCGTGAGAACACCAGTTTTTACTTCACCATTACAAGCCCTCGTCCTAAGAATTCTTCCTCTTTACTCGCTATTTTGCCTCCATCCTCCCCCTATTCGTGTAATTATCTCCATTGTCTTTTTGCTTTTTTTTCCGCCCTTGGGGTTTTTTTTTCTCGAGGCAGTAGAAGCGTCACCAACGAGTTGGTAGTCGAGTTTCGCTGTAGGGCAGTATAATACGTAGGGTTTCGGTGTTCTTGGGGACTGCCCTTTGTAATTCTCCTCAGTGGGAGATGACTGTAAGATGCTGATCCGTACTTTGGATAAGCACCTGCGTTTGTCTCTTCTTCCACTTGTTCTCGCTCATCTCGACTACTCTCTGTGGTGTAGGGACACTCATAAGCCCTGTCTCCGTCAGGTCGGCTCGTAGACGCGAAACCCCCGGAGGGCACCAATTAATAGAATTTTTTAATTAAAAATGGGCGACGCAATCGTTCCGCCAAAGTAAGGCTACCGGGCTATCCATTTCGTCATGCAAAGATGTATCATATGTAATGATGACAAGCTTGGTCGAATAATTCTGATAAGAGCGCAAAGGCAAAGATGAATAGACGCAGGGGATGAAGGAAAAACGGGAATTAGTTCGACGGACGAAGTTATTTTGGCGTGCGTTCCCACAGGAAAAAATGAAGGGCGATAAATAGTGAGAGAGAACTAGAAATGTTGGCAGAGGCAGATAAATTTTGCTACAAGGGTAACTAACGAAGTATATGACAATAATTATCAAGAGTGCATGAACATAAAAGCACGCCGCCATTATGTTAATAACGGAAAATCAAACGGTGAATTGTTATCGAACGATGATTCCAAGCTGATATACTCGTTATACAGGTGCGCTGTGAATTTACCATCGTGTGATACGACAAGACCTCTGTAGGGTAAGTCCGGGGAAGTTGGCCACAGTTTTTTCAAGGATCTGTCAAAATAAAAGTACAGATGTTTCTTAATTTACCTTCATTTGTAATTAAACTTTGAACACTCAACTTTAAGATAATTTACGCAAGTAAAAAAACTCCTATCAGGTCAACCTTAAAATTACTATATTTCTTAAATCACGATTAGCGATATCTCCCGGAGTATCTGGGTCTGATGGCCATACGAGTAGAGGTGAGACGGCCAGTTACCCTGCATTTTTCTCTCGGTTTTCTCTTCGGTTTTATGTTTTAATTCGTTTTTTTTTTTCTTTTGGCCATATCTAGAGCACATATAATCGGAATCAGTATAATTTTTGTGTACCCAAAGTTGGCACACTATCCACTGAAGCCAGTCTTCGATGAGACAAGTTTCATAATAATTTTCTCCGCACCATTTTTTGTCATTGTTCTGATGTGGTCTTTCAAAGGTCTTCCTAGATATTCCGTAGGTCCTAGCAGCCGCACGAACCGACGAATGATCATTTTTACAGCACTAATAGCTACTTTTAATCATTCTTGAGTCCAGGTCCCTCGTAGAGCAATGGTTTTTCTCTTGTACTTGTTAGGCATTTACAACAAATGTAGAAGGAATTAATTACTTGAACACATTACAACTAATACTATGGCCATCATACACCGACTGTACGTGGCCTCTCTCCTAATCTCCCGGGAGAGATGGCCACATCTAAAATGTAAACAACTAGAAACAATACATGCGAAATCTTAAGGTTATATCGAAGCACTGTTCGTGAACTTCAATCAATAAATACAAAAGTGACCATTACTTTTACGGAATAACATCACCACAATGGAAAACATGAAACTTTAAAAAAAATAGTAGTAGACAGAATAATTAACAAGGATTTTACTTACTTCACATATTGTTTGCCAATCTTTTGCTCGTACACTTACACCTGCGCACGACGCGAAGTGAATTAAGTAGTAACAGGTGGAATCTAGCGCGCGGTTCTATGAAAAATTTCTATTGGCAATCTCTCCCTTATGGCCAAATCCCCCGGAATTACCTGATGTGTTAGTGTGCGTTCAATAAGGTTATAATGGCCAACATTGTATTGCGAAAACCGTTCTCATTGTTTCCAAATGGTCCCGTACTCAATATATTGTGTAAATCCCAATATAATTGAAATAATCTTTGGATGAATATCCCGAGTAGAAATCTTGTTCCGGCTTCAAGGCCGAAATCGGGGATCCTGATTTCTTTTTCCGGCCTTGATCAGGATTTCCCATCAAGCCCTGATCAGTTTTGAAGTGCCATCCCTGACTTCGGCCTGGTCAGGGTGGAAAATCAAGACTTGATCAGGGTGGAAAATTAATTGAAAAGAGCAGTTCGCTGTCGCTTTGGAAACCCCTATCTATTCACATTCTTCATTGCACTGCCAAAATATTCCATTTAAATAGGATCTATTTTAATCAAATAGGTTTTCTCCTTGTCTCGCGGCCAACTACGATCTTATTTGTTTTAAATATATTTCTCAGAATATAGAATATAATTGTTCATAAATCCAAAATAAATTAAATGCTCAATTAAGAGTTCTACTACAATGATTTTGTATCACAATTCATCAATCCGTGGCCTTCTGAAATTATCTTTTTCGAATATATTATTTCGCTTCCACACGGAATTGAATCTACAGCCTACAACAACGAAAAATAAAATAGATATCTGCACTCATGCCTGCATTGCCTCGGGTTTTTAATGGAGACCTGAAATACAATTTTCCATTTCTGTAAAAGCTTGAAACACAATTTCTAGAGTACGTAGAATAATTCACCCTCAAACTCGGGGGTTCCGTTCTCCCAATTGGAGCGCGAACTATTCGAACTTCATGGACAATCGTAGTGAGTCCTTTGCGGCAGGTCCGTGACGCCCAAATAATATGTATTCACCTTAGAAGGGATGTAGCAGATTGCGATGTTTGATTTGTTTTAAGAAATGGGTTTTACCAACAGCCTCATTGAGACCTTGGTATAAATGTCGAAATATGCGATTTAGTTTTGGTTACACAAAATAACATTTGTCAACTTGATACTTGAATTTTGTTCAACAGAGTTACGCAAGCACATTGAGTTGATTCGATGAACGCGAACGGAGTCTTTTAGTTTTTACTTTTAATTCGTTTGGAATTCGATGACGAAGACTAACTGTCTGACTGGTGGACTCTAATTTTTATTACTGACTGATTCTCCGACTGACGACTCCACGAGACGATGAATAAAGATGGAATATATTGTGTACATGCGATATTGTTGCAGAAAGAGCCCGACGGGTGACGTTTACCAAATTTCAAGAAAATATTGGCAGATTGTCGTTACCATAGGATGGATTGTAACTTATTGACTGATGCACCGACTTCAAGCACATTTCTAGACCGGTAGACTCTCGACAGTGAAAAAACACACTTTGAGCATTGCTTCATTTTATGGACAAATGACGGAGATATTGAGGTTTACAGTTTTCTCACTCAAGTGGTCTTCTCATTTTAAACGCTAAAAAGGCTATTTTACTGATTTTTTTTCATTGTTTTATATTATAGATATTGATATAAAAGTTGTTACACTTAATAAATACACTTTGGAAATACATTTTTCAAAAAATTATGTATTTATGTAACACAAACATACCCGCGTAGAAATTCTGATGGGGCCCAAATCAGGGCCAGATGAGGTTGTCTGACTGCCCTGGTAGGGCACTAATAAGGCAGCCTAAAAGGGCCCTACTAAGAAATGTAATGTTCCCGAATAGAAATTTCTTAGGGTTAGCCTGACCAGGATCAGGCCCCGATCGGGGTGTGACACGGGTAACACCTATTACGGACATCTTGATCCGGCCCCGATCGGGTCGGAAGTATTTAGGCCCTAAATCAGGCTATACTAAAATGGCCCTACTAAGGCCGTCCCTGATAAGATCCTACTAAGGCTTTCCCCGATAGGGCCCTACCAAGGCTTGCCCTGATAGGCCCTACTAAGGCTTTCCATGATAGGTCCTTACTAAGGCTGTCCCTAATGTGGCCCTACTAAGGCTTTCCCCGATAGGGCCCTACCAAGGCTTGCCCTAATAGGCCCCACTATGGCTTCCCTGATGAGGCCATAAATAGGCTTGCCCTATAACTTTCTCAGCAGTCGATAGATGCACATAACCTCTTATTTTCCACATGGAAATTTCCATTTTACAGCATCGTAGCTTCGGAGATCCGATGCATTCCTGAATTCTATTAAAAAAAAGGCGCTATGGACTGTCACGACAAAAAAACGTTATGCAACTTGGATGCGTGTTAGAATATTTCGGCAGCTTTGTAAGGCGAAGAGAGAGAGAGAGAGAGAGAGAGAGAGAGAGAGAGAGAGAGAGAGAGAGAGAGAGAGAGAGAGAGAGAGAGAGAGAGAGAGAGAGAGAGAGAGGAATTTTATATATATATATATATATATGTATATATATAGCATGTTATTCGATAAACCTCATTAATTGTCACAATGATGTTAACTAATTGATATACTTTATATGATACAACAAATAATTATAGGAATTCATGTAGTCTTTTAGGCCATATCTGGGGCCAAGATGTTATAAGCACTCGGTAGCATAGGGGCAGCGTGCCTAGCATTGGGTAGGTAGGTACGAGGTTGGATTCCCATATAGGCGAAATATTTTCTTCGAACAAAAACATTTCAGCAGGCCAGGGAATGACGAATTATGATACAAATTCATTGTAGTGGAAGTCTAAATTAAGTGGTTCCATTCCATTTTGGATTTTTGAAATATTATATGCATTTCTTTCTGATGAGGCAAACTGATAGGGGCCTGATCAGGCAACCAGGTTAGGCCCATATGTGACACAACGTTACATTTCCTAGTAGGACCCTTTCAGGCTGCCTTATTAGTGCCCTACCAGGGCAGTCCGGCAACCTGATCGGGCCCTGATTTGGGCACCATCAGAATTTCTACGCGGGGTCAGGCCCATGTGTTACACAACATATGGGCCTGACCTGGTTGCCCGATCAGGCCCCTATCAGGTTGTCTGATCAGAAATAAATGCATATAATATGTTAAAAATCCAAAATGGAATAAACCACTTAATTTAGAGTTCCACTACAATGAATTTGTATCATAATTCGCCATTCCCTGGCCAGCTGAAATGTTTTTGTTCGAAGAAAATATTTCGCCTATATAGGAATCGAACCTCGTACGTACCTACCCAATGCTAGGCACGCTGCCCCTATGCTACCGAGTGCTTATAACATCTTGGCCCCAGATATGGCCTAAAAGACTACATGAATTCCTATAATTATTTGTTGTATCACATAAAGTATATCAATTAGTTAACATCATTGTGACAATTAATGAGGTTTATCGAATAACATGCTATAGATTTTTAAAACTTAACCTTGTATATATATATATATATATATATATATATATATATATATATATAATTCCTCTCTCTCTCTCTCTCTCTCTCTCTCTCTTTGCGTCACAAAGCTGCCGAAATCTTCTAACACGCATCCGAGTTACATAACGTTTTTTGTCGTGACAGTGCATAGCACCTTTTTTAAATAGAATTCAGGAATGCATCGAAACTCCGAAGGTACGATGCTGTAAAATCGAAATTTCCATGTGGAAAATAAGAGGTTATGTGCATCTATCGACTGCTGAGGCAGTTATAGGGCAAGCCTATTTATGGCCTCATCAGGGAAAGCCATAGTAGGGCCTATCAGCCCGTGCGAGAAACTGATAGGGCATCCCTAATAAAAATAAGGGCTTTTCAGGGCTTTCCTAGTGCTTTCCCTAGTAGGGATTTCCACAATGGGCCCAGACTTGGCCATTATCGGGATAAACTTGTAGGGATTTCCACAATAGGCTCCGACTTGGCCATTATGGGGATAAACCTGTAGGGATTTGCACAAAAGGATCCGACTTTGCCATTATAGGGATAAACTTGTAGGGATTTCCACAATAGGCCCAGACTTGGCCAGTATAGGGATAAACAAGTAGGGATTTCCACAATAGGCCCAGATCTGACTATTACAGCGATGTGTGAACAGTCCCAACCGGTTTTCTCGACATTTTTATAGCAACTAATTTCCGCTCAATACTCATCATAGGGAAAATTATTTCTTCTGAAGACTTCGCTGATATTTCGCATTCATAAACTTTATCTGACTGTGTAGGATAAGTAAATAAATTGGTCTTTGTTTTCCAGATCTTTCCCTCAATGGAAATAGATTCTAGTGATTCAGTAGACCCATATATTTTTTTTAATTTCTACTACATATCCATTCCTTAGAATGGATTATTTTTTGTATTAATTTTGTCATGGCAGTTTGTCATAAAGGCTCACATGCAAATACGCAATCACATTTCTACGCGCGCACACATACATACACATGTACTCACGCCCACACCTATGCACATGAACAATTACATAAAAACAAATACAGATATACCCTGACGCATTTAACATACACGTATATCCACTGATACGGATATTTTATGGCGCTGAAATGGTTATGATGAGGCGCCGTTGAGGCATATTCAGGGCGCTAAAATGGTTTTAATGAGGCGCCATTGAGGCAACTTATAAGACCCCGGTCGTTGCGCCTTTAATGGCCCTTGTTGACAAAGTGTGACCGGCCGCTAACGGCCCTCATGTGGCTTCCAGATTAGGGCCCGAATAAAGTCAGGGGAATATTATTGGGGCCCGATGACAGCCCCAACTCAATTTCCGCACGGGAGGGCAAGCCTTGGTAGGGCCCTATCGGGGAAAGCCTTAGTAGGGCCACATTAGGGACAGCCTTAGTAGGATCTTATCAGGGACGGCCTTAGTAGGGCCATTTTAGTATAGCCTGATTTAGGGCCTAAATACTTCCGGCGCGATCGGAGCCGGATCAGGATGTCCGTAATAGGTGTTACCCGTATCACGCCCCGATCGGGGCCTGATCCTGGTCAGGCTAACCCTAAGAAATTTCTATTCGGGTACTTCACACGCGTTTTTTCCGGAAACAACGTTTTTCGACGGCTTGTTGATAAAATTTTCGAAACTACTCAACCGATCCGTATGAAATTTTAAGCACATATTCTTTACAACTATAGCTATAGCGCATATCAAGGATTTTTTTAAATTTTGATATTTACTATTTTTGCCAACAATGGTGAAAGAAATACGTTGTTTTGTGTTTTTTCGAAGAATGTCCGCCATTTTGTTATTTTTGCATATATCAAAAATCTTATGATATGCGCTATAGCCATTAACATACTGGATCTAAAACCATCTGATTTTTTTGTTTCGGGTGACCCATCTCCGAGATTTCATCAACAGCGCAGGCGTGCTATTTTTTAAGGATATTTTTTTAACTACCATTTTCGTCTCTAAATAGTGACTTAAACAAGTTTAAAAAAAATCTAAATGTATTTTGAAAGTATTTATTAAGCGTAACAACTTTTATATCAATATAATATAAACCTATGAAAAAAACTCATGAAAATAGCCTTTTTAACGTCTAAAATGAGAAGACCCCTAAAACGAGCAAAATTGTACCGACGAAGTTCAAAATATTATCAGCGATCCTGAAAATCTAGTGCATCCGTTTTACCACTGGCGGCGATCCTACATAGTGAAAGTACCTACACACGTATACACGCATCACACGACATGCAGCAACCGTCGCCTACTGGGCCTCCACTCCTTGCTGTAGTGTGGGTAGCAGACGGTTGCTGCGACATCTGGCGGTACTTTGTGGCGGCTCGTAACTAAAATGACTTCTGCCATACCTTCGTGACCGCAGTGAAATGTCGCAGCATGTGATACATGGCTTTGACGCAGCCGTTTTGGATTTTAAGCAGAAGGAAAGGAAGAGGCTCATTTAGGGTTTCTCATCCCGGGTTGGTTAGAGAAGAGGAGTACTTATCTCTCGACTGCCGTTGGTCACGGTTATCCATGGAAAACTGGTGCAAACTGCATGGTTCAATAAGGTGCGGTTCGGGAACTAGTTTAGTCTTGTGATTAGATGCAGGATACTGGGTTATGGATATTCAGTTCATTACGCCGCAACCGTATCATTACTTCAAGTTATATTTACCTCATAAACATTTTTAATTGACAGTTTCTAATAGTTGTTGACTTCCTATGATGTGTTCAATTGATATCCTATTTCTGTAAAGCGACAAGGATATTATGCAGTATGCAGTAGTCTATGAGGAACTCGTGATTCCTGAAACTGCTAAGGGGTCGTTACTTCAACTGCAAATGATTTACGTCTTGGCTATAAGTAAACATTGTTATAATTTTTTTCTTATTATAGTCGTTCTTCAAGAGGTCTTCTAACAAATTGGAGTCAACGAAAATGGATGTTAGCAACATAAATTGTGGAGATCCAATGCAAATGGTAGAAGTTTGACCCGAACAGAACCTAACGCACAACATTATTATTTGTGTATCGATCCAACAATAATGTCGAATGAACCGTATCCATATTGTTAAGCATGTCACAGTAGTTAATAATGATTTCGGAGATAATAATTAATCAAGCACGCCATCCAAATCACACGTGCAGGTATACATTTCGCTTATAGTTGTGTTAATCCTATTATGGTTGCTGTGTCAATCAACTGTAGGTAGTTTTACTACCCTTTCTTCTACCATGGGAGATTGTTGTAACTACTATGGACTTTTCTCTCAGTGCATGAATCGAGAAAAGTCGTCGACGCGTTTTCGACTGGACGACAAATTTCCAATGTCGAATTACAGAACCAATGTATGTAATCGATCATCACGTCAGTAAATTGCTCGACACCCCGAAAATCTCAGCTACACGATTCCATCGATATCGTTGTATCGCGAACCTCCGTGTTAATCATGTCTATGAGCTTTTGTATACGTTAATATATGTGTAAGTGTGCATGTGTTCGCGCGCGTAAGTGTATATAGATGCATACACACATATGCACGAACGATGCTCATAAAAGCTCATGTAGAGAAAAGTGAGCCCACCTATACGAGCATGACTTGTAAATTGAGTGGCGCTAGAGCTTTTTTCTCCCTGATTCTCCATTGTTTCGCTACCGACGCTGTATCGTTCATGCCATGGGAACATATTTTACATCGTTCTCGTGGTCGATTCAACCGATTCAGATACGTGCCGACGTGAAATAAGTTAAAGTGCATTGCGTGCGGTACGTTAATTCGTTTCGCGAACAATTTAAGGAGAGTGGCAATCGTGATGGGTCAATTCGAATACAGGAATACTCGGGCGAGCGCGCAAACGATGGCGAACATTCCGGCAAATTTTATTCGTCGATCAATCAGCATAGGAGACATTCTATTGGAATACATGGGATCTTGTGTGAACTTTGATTTCCTAGAAATCTTGTCAATGACCTTTTAAATTACGTCGTTATTAGCCCACGAACCATCGTAGCTTTCGCAGATTTGTTTAAATGATACGTAACTACTTAATATCAATTAAATAAGCAATAAGGGCACAGACATGCGAAATCAGGCTGAATAAATTTAGAAAAATTCTGACAGAAACTACTGATATTGCGATGAAAATATGATTCATTTTGGAGTAATCGCACCACAAACGTTCTGGACATTAACTTTGACAAATGTACCTTTCTGCAACAATTTTTTGGTATTTGTGTGACTGTAGCAACTTTGCTTTCTGATTTCTTACTTCTCCGTCATGAGCAGAGTGGAATCTCGATTATCCGGACATCCGGTTATCCATACTCCTGCTCTGTAGTCATTAGGCGTCAACATCTATGTGGCCCACCGAAAAATGAGACTTTTTTGAGGATTTTTCTCGAGAAGACTAAAAAAAGCGACAAAATGGGATTTCTAGGATCGATTCTGCATGTTGACGTGTATAGAAATTATTAAAAAAATAAAATCAAATACAGAATGACGGCTCAGTCGTAGCTACACTAAGAGCGTTTTTGGGCGCTCTGCGGAAGGAAAGTGGTACGTTTATGGATCAGCACGAAGAACAAAAAAATAACGTCGTTATTCATGTTAGTGTTGGTAGAAACGTATACACGATTATAAAAAAATCTGTTTTTTTCGCAAATGGGCAACAATTTGAATACATTTTGTTTTTTTGCTAAAAAAATCGGCCTTAATTTGTTTAAAAAAAAAACGAGAATTGGTGATGAATCGTATACATCGTTCGTATTTCTTGAGAGAATATTTCTAAGAAGTAACAGTATAAATTTCAAGTCGATCCGATGAAAACTGCCCGAATTTAAGGAGTTATGGTACAATTGACAAAATATTACCATTTGATTTGAATTTGTACAGTAAATTCGTTCCCATTTACTGAATATACCTTCCAAATTTAAAATCAATCGTCTACACCGCTCCTATAAAATGGATAATTGAAAAAGAAACACTTTTCAACATAGAGTTAATTACGCTTATCGCTGAAGTGCAGTTTTACGCATGAAAAAGTGTGAAATTTTTTAAAAAATGTTTTGCAAAACCGTCAAATCACTCAGTACATTATCACAATGATGACAAAATTGTCATAATGTACTGGGTGATTATGGAGTGCAGAATGACACTGATGACAAAATTGTCATAATGTACTCCTTATGTTATCTGATCATAGGCATCGCCTCATGTTAAAAAGTGTTTTTTTTTTTATTGTAAATTCTATAGAAACGGTGTAGACGATCGATTTAAAATATGAAGAGTGCATTCAGCATCTGACAAAGAATTTACTGTGTAAATTAAAAGCAAATGGTAACATTTCATCATTTGTCCCGAAACTCCTTAATGAAAACTGCCTCCGCATTTAAAAAACGTGGTTTCGAGAAAGACGCGTTTCAAGCTTCAAAACTGTTTTTCTTCATGATATTTTTTTATATTTTCTACATTATTGCGAGATGTGACGACGAGTACTGAAAACATCGCGCTCGGCGTAAAAGTCCCACTTTGTCTCCTTGGTACACAATGTACTATTAAATAGGGGCTTACTGATTTTTTTCCTTTACTCGGCTATGCCAGGACCATAAAGCATCTCGTCCAGGTTCGAACTATGATCAGTATCTTTTCTGGATGAAGTAAGATACTGATACCTTGCGAACATCTTTTGCCGACGTCGACGACAAGCGCTCCGCAGCTCTTACGTGGTATTCGTCTATTTCGTGGCAAAAGATGTAAATATCGTAGCCAATTTTCAATTCTAAGACAGTCATGACTTCAAGAGGTCCCTATTCGACCCTCATTAAAAATGATATCTGCCACGTCGGTCACTATGCTGATAATCTTTTTACCGCTAGAATCTGATTTAGGAGCGATCGCCCACACGACGGAATTGAAGCTCTCATTGGAATTTTGCTTGTATCCACCGAGGCATTTTGACAGCAGGTCTTTAGTTGTAGGTTGTTGTATACTTGTTTTCACGATGACGGGAGTAGACGACTCCAAATTGCTACTTTCACCGTCTAGGCTGTTTCGTGCATGTTGGAGCGATCGAAGGTGCTTCGAAAAATGAGCCTTATAAATGTTATTAAATTTTTTCGCGTATAACTCCTTTGCGTATTATTCTTGTGGTATTTATACATCATTTTCGTCGATAAAAAAGGTCATCTTTTTTTGTCTACTCAAACGTAACGCCTTAAGCATCCTATCTCGTATGTACGCTTGCGAGCGCGCGGTAGACGACAATTTTTACATAATATTACTATGTTATTAGTATTTACATAATATTACATAAGAATGTTTAGTAGTGTAAATACAAATACGTATCAATAAAACTAGTCAATTCAATTATGTTACGTAAACAAACAACGTAATTTGTATAATTACAAATACGTATCAACAAAACTAGTCAAGTCAATTCACACATACAAGTTCACACTACTTAAACCATAAAACGGATTATCCGGACTACTCCTGGTCTTCATTGGTTTTCATTTTGAACATATTGACAGATAAAGAATATTGTCGGATAAGAAAATTATCATCGAAAAATATTTTCATGGGAAAACGTAAAAATGAGTTCCCAAAATACTTGATGCAGCGATCGCTGACAAGATTATGCAATATTAAGTCTCGAAATAAGGGAGCTATTGGTTTCCCTATGTGTTTTAATTGAGGTTGACGGACGAATATGTCATCGAGATATTTTACACTTTATTCATGCAGTTTTCATTAATGATATTCCGGCAGGTCGAACACCCGATGACAGCAGGCTGAGCATAGCCGGTAACAGCAGCGTTGTTTGACCGTTTTCACGCCTATATACCCGTTCAAATCCGTCTCGACGACGTAACGTCGCAACGGGTGAAATGTTATATATTACATACATGCTAAGCTGGGTGAATCCTGGACAAATAATCCGATTCGATTTTCGAAGAGAGCATATCCCAGAGACGGTGGACATGTACTATCTGGTACATTCACAATTTACCGTCGTCGCACGGAGCTTGAGAGAGCGTACATTCGGAGCAGGACTATTCACACGTGTCAATAAGTAATGGTTATCAATGAGGGATGACAGATGATTTCGCTATACTGTATAGATGAAGAGATTGCTTGCCTGAGTAGCTTCTATTTCAAGCCTTTATTCAACTTGACTTTCTGTGAGATGCAAAACGGAAAATCGATATTTCACTCACTTCTCGACTACTTAGAACTCTGAAATTTTGCAAACATGCATCTAAAAGATGACAATGTTTGTTTTAACTTACAAAAAAAATATCCATAAAAATTTCAACTTTTTATGTAACATTAGCGATATCTAATCATACATATAAAATCTCACTACCATATACAAACAAATCCGTAGCCGACTGTATTTCTATTTGAAAAGTTTATGTGCAGCAATTAGTCGTAAGTCCAATCCCAATTACGGTCTTTGTTCTTTTTTACAAGCATTCCATGTCCCTATCGTACAAACTCGTAAACTAATCGACTAACTAGTACAATCTAATAACCACTAAAAAGCAGAAAATAATTTATATGTAATAAACAAAAATTTTAACAAGCTTTTATTCAATGTACTAAAAAGTAGAGAGTTATTTTCTTTACCAAGTCACCTACATGTGACTATAAATAAACACTTGAGGCGCCCAAAATTTAGTCATATAATCTTTAACTTTCACAAATCCGTTAACATAACAACTGTATTCAATTTACTGTTAAACTACCTTAGACTTCTTAAATAAAAATCCCGAAACTGAGTGTAAACGTGTGAAAATAATTTCTCTAATTACTATTGCGCCAAATTAAATACGGTTAATGAAACTGAATTCTTATTTCGAAGTCCATCAAATAAAACAAATATTTATATTTTTGTTCAGTCATATGTTTTTAGTAATCACATTGAACACGAAATAATAACAACAGTCAAGTATTCCCCTCACTTAAAAAATATATTGTAGAATACTGGGGTGGCCATCTATACTATACTATTCAATCTAAGATGGCCATAGGTGTTGAGGTGAGATGACCATGCTATTTAAATCGATGTGAGATGGCCACATGGAGGAATCATAGGGGAACGCGATAACATACATGGACATGAACGCAGACGTAGCATATATAAATATGGGCGGCGCGCGTTAAAAAAAAACTAAAAAATTCAATATCTCGAAAACTATTCCGAGTCGCCAAAAATCCCTTTAGGGGTTCTCTTAAAATATTAAAAAGGCGGTTTGTACAAAATTTCAGCTCGATCGGACGGGGGGTTTTGGAACCTTATCCAAAGTTGGTAATATTTCGTTGGGCCATCTTTTTTCTGTGGTCACCTATCCCCGAATTAACCTATATAGGTGACTTGGTAAAAAAAATGTCTACTTTTTAGTACATTAAATAAAAGCTTTTTACAAAATATTTGTTATATATATATATATATATATATATATATATATATATATATATATATCTATTACTAAGTGCCACTGTATTTTTATTGTAGCTTCCATTTGCGCAGGGTACTTTCTCTTATTACATTTCCCACCATATTCCACTTCACATCCCCAATGTTTAAAAATATAAATTCTAATAAATATCGGTCACTCAAATATAAATAACATGCCTCAAATCGAACATGTCGAACATCATTCAAGGTATTCTTTTCACGAACCCGAATATTTAACAATTAACTGATTTTCGTGTATAATCAAATAAAAATACATCCTAGTATACTGGTAAAATTTCAAGCTAATTTACCGAACTATCAACGAAAAATGACGACTCTAAAAATCGTCTCATTTGTACTGCGCTTTATGGAGATGACACACTGACCACATTTTTATCTAATAATGTATTGAGACGTATAGGTCCATCTCATGCCCGAGCCCCTCACCACTCATTCGAAGACAGCGATGTTGATACGCACGGGCATTGCCTTCTTGCGATCTCGTTAGGAAAATCGATAGAAAACAGTACAGGTGTGGCAATTTCTCGATGGACACAGAGATGGAAGGTCAAGAATTTGAAGTAGTTAAAAGAAGCGGAAAGAATGTTCGAGAAAAATGATTTATGAAAAAGACGCTCGGGAAGGGTAAGAAAAACGCGGCAAAAGAGGAGTAAAAAAGGGCCGTCCTCAGGCCGAAAGAGGACTTCTTCTTCGGACTCTAAATTTGGCGCAAGTAGCGAAAGAGTGTGCTGGTACAAGCTGAAAAGCGAGGAACGTACCGGAGTAAGGAAAGCGCCAGTGAAAGAGACGTAGAGGAGCAAACGTTAGGGAATTCCTTCAAATATTGGAGGCATGAGTAGCGAAAAGGCATAAGTACAAGCTGAGGAGGCAAGGAAAGTGCTCGACTAAGGAAAATGCCCGAAATAACGAGAGAAAAATGAAAGACGCGATATCAGAAATTGTTTTTCTGGTCGCGGCAGCACAAGTAGCGAAAAAGCAGCATTTAAGGCGTTACCCCCACTTGTAGCGCAAAAAAGGCCTTTTTCATGAATTTTTTTAAAGAAAACTACAAAACTTTTTTAATCGATCAATATACCATCTTAAAGAACACATCTTGAAGAACTTTCAGTAATTTTTTTATTGAAAAATATTACATTGTTTAGTGGCAAATAAAATAGTGGTCAATGAAATAATGTTTTTATATACACGGTTTGCGGTGACCAACATTGCGGCGAAGTGGATCATCTGAAAAAAAAATGCGGATGGATTTAGTCAAATATAAGTATAAACTAGTCTTTAATCGAAGGATTTTAAAAAATATTCATTTTTCACAAAATGGCGGACAGTCAAAGTTAATGGTTCGATTTTAACGAAAAAAAACGGCCGTTTTTTGGCTATAAAACGGCCATTTTTTTCGAAAAAAAAATCGAACGATTAAAGACTACATTTTTATGTATTAAATAAGCCTGCAAAATTTCAAGAAGATCGGTTCATTAGTGTTCGAGTAATCTTGGTCACCGACTTCAGAAATGGCATTTTGAGAAAAACGCCTTTAAAGTTTCAATTTCAGTTTACACGAAGAAAATATTTTTTTTTGTAAACTTACATAGAGTCATCTATTCCGGGCCCATACAGAAGTATGGGCCCGGATACTTATACTTCAAAAAATGCAATAAAAAAAATCGATTTTTTCAAAATCGCAAGTGGGGGTAACCCCTTAATAATCCCGATTAAGGAACGTGTGATTAGGCGCAAGTAGCGAAAGGGCGTCCTGGCGGATACCCGATTAAGAAATGTGTCAATTAATGCAAGTAGCGAAACGGGTATGTGGATGCGCCTGACTAAGGAAAGTGCTGCGGTAAGAGGAGAAATAAGAGCGGAAGTCTCATAGTAGGAGAGAATAAAGAATAAGGAGAAAGTGCCGAAATTGAAAAAAAATTAAAAGAAAATTCAAATACATAAACATTTGCGCGAAAGTCTCAGCTGACCAAGCGTCTTCAGACCACAAAGTACGGGAAAACGAGGAGAGAAAGAGAGAAGACGAATCGTAACGAGATAGAAAGTGAGACAATAATAGCGCGAGGGCAGTGGCCGATGAAGACCGAACCGTCAAAACTGACAGGTTCGCGAGCAACACACATACATGAACACGCACAAACACACAAGAATTGCGTCGCGAAACGAGCGAGACACCACGCGCACGCACGCACGCACGAACACACACACACACACACACACACACACACACACACACACACGTAACCACTGGGGCGAGCGCAACAAATATACACACAACACGCACACCAACTGAAATTTAAAACACAAATCGAAACAGTGGCGAGAGCAGAACGCTCACACGTCCACAAATACACAGAGAAACACTGATACACGCATGCAAATGTAGAGCTATCCCTGTGTAGAAATTTGAGTCGGAAAAAAGTCCTGCCCCTGATCCGCTTTCCCTAAATAATATCGGGCGATAGTCAGGCCGCACAGTGGTCCGAAATCCCGAAAAAGCGGACATAATCCCGAATTCGGGTGAGAGTCTGCACTTGGGGGTTTTTAGGGTCGCTGAATACGAATCCGAAGTCAAAATTTCGAAAAACAAAATGGCGGATCCGAAACGATAATCAACTTATTCAAAAACCTGTTTGATTCGGGTGAAAGTCTGTGCCCGGGGGTTTTCGGGGTCGCTGAATACGAATCTGAAGCGAAAATTTCGAAAACACAATGCTGAACTCAATATTCCAAGGTTGTGAAGGTGTGGGAAGAAGAGGTTTGGATAAAATAATTAATCCCTGTTGTAATGTTACTGAAAATTAATTTTCATATAATCTTACAATCCCTACTCCTACTACTACTACTACTACTTCTACAACGTCTTACTCGCTATTTAATGCATGCGGCGCAAAATCATTGTCATCTTCAGATTCATCGCTCTCCGTATCAATTGAAGGAATCTGACTTGATTCCGCAACTGAAGGTGAAATCAATAGTTCAACCTCATCTGTGGATAATGATTTCAGTTTTTTTTCGGAGGAACATTACGCAAACTCGCTATTAGTGGATCTGATGGTATCAAAAATCTGCCAAAAACGTCTTTCATGGTTTGAGCTCGGTCACATTTTCGTGGAAAATCTCGCCACAATTGTCAAATATATTTGTTACACGATTCCTGAGCTTCTTCGGACATTAGTCCGATAGGCAATATCAAAGACTCAATAATTTCAGGACCGTGTATCAGAATTTTGGGCACTGTTGTTGGCATGTAATACCACCCATACAGGTCAACAAATTTTCTTCCAGTATTTTCTGCGTAGACGCGAAATTTTGGTAGATTGATCTCGAACCCACAAGAAATCACCTGCAATATCACATGAAATCGCTTTATGAATTCCTCATCAAATCCCGTTATAGAAGCAGAGATTTCAGAATTTTCGAAAAACCGCCGAGCTGTATTTCCGTCTTTTGAAGTTCCGTATCCATGTTTTGGTTGATCAACAATAAGCCCTAATTTGTCACGAAAACCTTTTTTATTCTCTCAAGTCCTTCTTTATCCTCTTTACGCGCTTGCCACTTTTTTATGTCTAATTTGCAAGATACATGCAAGCAACTTTCAAAAAACCGTATCCAAGTATGCAGTGACGATGTTCCGAATTTGAAGTAATCTTCATTTATCGATATCATTGAAATCTTTAGACGTAGCGCCACAAAGGTAGCAACGCATACTTGACGATGTATTCGTAACCGAATTACAAACTTTACCATCTATCATTGTCAACACAAGTTTGAAATGGATATTAATTTTTCTTCCGTGAAGTATGGTTTCAAAGGGCACAAGGTTTTTTATCGGGTGACAAAATCTTGGCGTCGAAGGACGAGGATTTCTCCAAATAATAATCTTTGGATTGACTTTATCATAGATTTTCAATGGGACAAGTGAAATAAAAAAATGTTGGCATCCGATTTATTGCCATCTCCATCGCTGAATTTTTGTTTGTATGTGCTTTGACCAGAAGTGCCACCGCGTCCCCACTTGCATATCAATTCTAAACCCGCAAGTTTGTTTTCAGGAAGACTTCTAATAACGTCCGATTGTGCAAATACCAATCGTTCAGCCGTATGATTTAACAATGCTTGGAGTCCAACTGTGGCTGCACTTTCAGTTATAGAAATTTCGGACTTATCAGGGTAACACTTTTTCTTAACTTCTAATACAGTACTATAAGGCCTATAGTACTATAAAATCCTCTACAATTTATCATAGCGGATGTGGAACGTATAAATTGATATACGCTTTTCGCCTCTCCACCTTCTATAACAAATCATAATACTTCGTTGCCTGTCAATACTCTTTCTGGAAGGTGTTCCATAGATTCCCGGTACTTTGATGCGGTTGATGAACTGCCTTCTGTGACATCCCTAATTACCTTCGAGCCTCTACATTTCCAGAAGCCCGGATGCCCATTTGTTTAGCGTAGGCTAGTTCTTGGACGCTGTATTGTTCACGAATCTTTTCTGTCTTCCTCCGTTTTGACCTGTCACTCCAATCGTCCCAACTTCTCGAAGGACGCCCGGGCCGCGCTGTGTTTTCCGTGGAAGTCGTCGAACCTTCATTTGCAGTTGTCAAAAGTATATGAACGTTGAGCCAGATGTCGGATTTTGCGTAGAATCTGTTTTCTATTCTATTTGCTTGTGTCCACCTTTTTACTGAATTCGGATACTAATGTTTTCAAGGCATCTTTTTGATTTGTCGGCAAAATGTATGGATACTCCTGTTTTTGTTAAATCTGTGCTTCAATAATTTCACTCAGCACGTTGATGTTCCCATTTAACACTGGTTTCACGAATTCGAAAATTTCCCTCGTCGTAAAAGAAATTTCTTTGGTATCATCTGGAGGATCTGTAAGAATTGAAAAATTATTTTTACCAATTTCCTATGAACCACATTTTAAACGCGAAAACTACGGAAAAACTGCCGAAAGTGCACACATCTTACCACAAAAATAATAACTAAAGCCAAAAGAGCAGCTATGTGCAGCTAGTTTTTGGATATGTTTTGAAGAAATGTGTAAGCAACAATGTTCATTTTGATTCAGAGCCCCACGCAATCCCACTTTTGACTTATTGCTTTTTTAACACGAATTTCTAGAACGTGGTCAAGGAAAACACTACCACTGTTATTAATGATTCACTATTTTATATATTGTCAATAATATTTCTGCACAGAAAATTTAAATCGACTTGCTTTTCGGAGAAGAATCCATTTTGTAAAATGCATATCCGTTAACTTTTCACTGACGCATCTAAACTTTCGTGTTATTTCGCCGCGCGACGAGCAAACAATGCGGTCGGCCCGACGATCACGAACGGAATGCGTTCCCAACGCAGGTAGGGACGCTCGCCTTTCCTTAACGATCATAACACATTGTAGGAGTACCACTACAACTATTCTTACCATTAAAAGTCCCTGGAAAAAACATGTTTTTGTTTTTGTTTTTTGTCCGCTTTTTCGGGATTTCGGACCACTGTGGGCCGCCCAGCGTGGATCAGGTTCGCCATGTAACGGGTCTTGGGCCAGGCTCCGATACGCGGCTTCCTATCCCGGGAACTGATTAGGAACTGGACAGGACAGCAATCAAGTACTGAAAAGGCTTTTGGCGATCAACCAGAGTAAAATAGATAGTGTTAGGTACTATACCGATACTTATTATCCGTTTGCACTCGAGAAGTGACTCGCGCTCATCATTTACTATCCGAGCGAAAAAGGCCTCGAGTACAAAGGGTTATTTCGCAAATGTCGCAAAATCGTAAGCATAAGTACACGCTATGAGCAGTGCACTTCTGTACGTGGTACCAGTGCAGCCAGATCGCGCGTAAAACTTACCCCCTCTCTAGTCTCTTACGCGCCCATCACACAATTATAGTAGCGCGTGTCCGTGAGCGAGCGACGCTCGGACATCTTCGGAAAGAGCCGAGCGCGGTCGAAGTTTCCCGACCGCGCCTTCGGCAGCTACTCCAATGCATGAACGCTGAGTACGTTCATGTGCGGCCAAGCCAAAACGAAGGCTTCGAGAGAAAAAACAATCTGAGCACGACTCGCGCGTGACGTCACCCGACGGCACGCGCGAGGCTTATAGATGATTTTAATGCTTATTCAGCTGTTGATTCTCTGCGTTATTAATGTATACAAAAAAAATGTATCGCGCACTCTGGTCGCTTATTTTTTTACTTTATACGTTAATTTAAATATAATAACAAATCTAAATTACAAATTATTTATCTTCTAAAAAATTGTTTACGCTTTACTCACACCCGTCCTTAGGCCAAATAAATTATAATTCATAAAAGTAAGTGGAAAGATATTTATATTCGTATTATTATATTAATTCTCATATTTTTATCAAGCGATAAAGCATTATCCCCAAAAACAAGCCAATCATCCATCCGGCCGCGAATGGTAAGTACCAGAAAGTGCACATATTCTACAAGCGATAAGATGGTCCCGTTGGTAGCGTTCCTGGCTTCGGTCCGCAGGGGCGTTGGATCGTTTCCCGCGCTCAGTGCTTTTTTTAAATTATCATTACTATTAATTCTTATTTGATAAGATATTTTTATTAATTATCATTATTATTTTAATTAGTTATCTTTTAGTGTCGAAAAATTTATCGCGCACTCTGGCCGCTTATTTTGTTAGTTTGTACGTTAATTTAAATATAACAATAAATCTAAATTACAACTTATTTATCTTCTAAAAAGTTGTTTGCGCTTTACTCACACCCATCCCTATGTCAAATAAATTGTAATTCATAAAAGTTAGCGGAAATAAATTAATATTCGTATTATTATATTCATTCTCATATACTTTCATCAAGCGATAAAGCATTATCCCTAAAAACAAGCCAATCATCCATCCGGCCGCGAACCGTAAGTACCAGAAAGTGCACATATCCTACAAGCGATGAGATGGTCCCGTTCGTAGCGTTCCTGACTTCGGTCCGCAGGGGCGCGGGATCGTTCCCCGCGCTCAATATTTTTTAAATTTATTATTGCTATTAATTCTAATTTGATTAGTTATTTTTATTAGTTATCATTATTATTTTAATTAGTTATCTTTAAGTGTCGAATAATTTATCGCGCACTCTGGTCGCTTATTTTATTAGTTTGTACGTTAATTTAAATATAATAATAAATCTAAATTACAACTTATTTATGTTCTGAAAAATTGTTTGCGCTTTACTCACACCCGTCCCTATGCCAAATGAATTGTAATTCATAAAAGTAAGCGGAAATATATATATATATATTCGTATTATTTTATTATGAATTATAATTTATTTGACACAAGGACGGGTGTGCATAAAGCGTAAACAATTTTTTGGAAGATAAATAAGTTGTAATTTAGATTTATTATTATATTTAAATTAACGTATAAACTAAAAAAATAAGCGACCAGAGTGCGCGATACATTTTTTTGTAAACATTAATAACGCAGAGAATCAAGAGCTAAATAAGCATTGAAATCTTCTAAATGACTCGCGCGTGCCGTCGGGTGACGTCACGCGCGAGTCGTGCTCAGATTGCTTTTTCCCTCGTGGCTTCGTTTCGGCTTGGCCGCACATGAACGTGCTCAGCGTCCATGTATTGGTGTAGCTGCCGAAGGCGCGGTCGGGAAACTTCGACCGCGCTCGACTTTTTCCGAAGATGTCCGAGCGTCGCTCGCTCACGGACACGCGCTACTATGATTGTGTGATGGGCGCGTAAGATACTAGAGAGGGGGGAACTTTTACGCGCGATCTGGCTGCACTGCCTTAGACCCGTTACATTGCTAACCTATTCCAGGGTGGAAGGCCCGACCCTGATATTACCTCGGGAAGGCAGATCAGGGGTAGTACTTTTTCCCGACTCAAATTTCTACACGGGTTGTGAAATAGGGTAAATATTCGGAAGTGGGGCTCCTGCTAGAATCAGGCTAATTTTTTTTCTTATTTCTTTTAATGATCATAGCAGATGATACGAAGTAATATTATGACGGCGCACGACATTTTTTTCTTAAAAAAAATTGTTTAAAAATTTGAACGTGGATCCCTGCTTGCAGTGCAGATGCAAGAAAATGAATGGCATGGGTGGGTGGAATCGTGGGGTGTATAGAACACTGGGGCGGGCAGGGGCAGCATGGATGGGTGCGTGAAATCGTGGGGTGCGTAGAACACTGGGGTGGCCCACCCCAGTGTTCTACGAACCCCACAATTCCACGCACCCATCCGAGGTGCCCCCGCCCACCCCAGTGTTCTACGCACCCCACGATTCCACGCACCCATCCAAGATGCCCAACAAACCCACCCCAGTGTTCTACGCCACCGTACTCCATGGGTGCGTGGAATCGTGGGGTACGTAGAACACTGGACTGGGTACTTTACTGCATATGGTAAAGTACCCACCGAAAAGCATATGGTAAGGTACCCACCGAAAAGCATATGGTTATTTTTTTCCGTATACATCATGCGCCGTTACAATAATGATAAGGATGATGTTTGTTAACCATATTAAACCATTTATACAAAAATTAGCCTGATTCTAGCAGGAGCCCCATTTCCGAATATTTACCGTATGCGACAAAAAGGTCTTAATTATTGTACTCCCTAATAGAGTCCCGAACCCTATACATTTAATGTAATTAAGGGGTGACCCATTACAGTATACACGCAATAACTCTAGATGCCTGATATAAACTAGTCCGTCGGTAAAAAATCTGAAAATTTCGTAACGACAATATAAACAGGGGGTCACCGAATGTTTAAAGAAAACATTATAAAACTTTAAAAAATGTGATTTTTCGTAGTCGCGACTTTTCAGAATAAATGTAAAAATGTCTAAAACTACTAAATTTTCGCGAAATATTATCTTCCATATTGTGGTCCCATAATAGGGTAAGCTGGTATAGGAGTACGAACCTAAGCTTTAAAGCGGTAAAAAAAACAAGCAAATACATTTTACGAATCGGTTTTTGTTTTAATCGAAAGAATATCTATTATTCTATTTAAAACTACTGAAACTAGTGAAAATTAGGAATCTTAATTTTTTTAAAAGTAACAAACTAAAAACTACCAAACGGGATTAGCGAACTCTCAGACGTACGGGCGTTTAAGAGTACGCACGCGGGTCGATAAGAGTATGCAAGCATCAATCGACACATAAATCGCAATTAAAGTTGCCCACATTTGTAAGAGCGGTGCATTTCTCATGCTACAAAGCTTCACACTTCAAACACTCGATCCATTCCTCACATATTGGTTCTTCGTACATTTCTTTGTATACTTTGTATGCTTGTCAAAATTCCATACTATATATATACAAAATACTATATATACTATAGCTAGAAAATATTGTGTATATATATATGGGGCATTTCACGCCATTTCACATTGCCCGTGGCCCTAACAATTTTTTTATTTTCATGATTTTTGTTGTAAAATTGTACCCCATGAAAGAAATATTCACACTTTTTAGATTGTTATTTGTACTCTTTTAGGAGTTATAATTTTCTAAAACATATCGATTTCGGAAGTTTTGGCAACGTTTAAACGCTGATAACTCCTGAACCAATTGAGATATCGACAAATGTCACTGTCATTTTTTATTTCTTTTGAAGTATACTTTCGTTAGTAAATATGAAAGAATGATAAATTATCAACGTCAATGTTTTTTTTGCTTCTAAAGTGAAAACTATTTTTCAAAAATGATTGCCTCTTTTTTTTAATTCTCTAAAATAGAGTGACCCATTCTATGATTTTTAAGACTAGTCTTATCGCAGGTCCATTTTTCCTTCAATTTTTTTCGAATTAATCATATTTTTTTAGAAGACTTTTATCATTTTAATCGCCAATAATGCTACTAATGATTTTGTGATTTCCAATTCTGGTTCGTCGGGCCTGACACAGTTTATTTTCAATTTGTGCTGTATTTAATGATAAAACATGTTTTTTTAATTAAAAATAATGATTTTCGTTTAATTCCGCACAAACTAAAAATAAACCGTTTCAGGCCTGACGCAGCCGAATTGGAAATCACAAAATCATTAAGGGGTACGATGCAGTCAAAGGCGTGAAGAAACGAGCATTTTCAATAATTTTTTGTATAGTAATTAAGTTTGTTTTACAGAAGTGGTTACACAGACTTTTTATGTTATATTTCAACTTGACTTGTACAAATTTTCAAAGAAACATGAACCCTTTTCGCCATGTAGTGCTTTGCGGTGACCAACAAAAAATTTTACTGGATCATCTGAAAAAAAAACCAAAAAAAAATCATTAGTTCAATAATAAATCTAGTCCTTAATCGAAGCTTTTCTTTTTTAATTAACAAAATGACGGCTTCCGACAGATAACTTTCGATTTTCGACCAAAAAATCGCTCGTTTATTGTCGAAAAATTAAAGTTTTTCGGGATGAAGTATTATTTGTTTAACATTTTGGGCAATTTTAAAACGAAAATATTCTTTATAAAATTTTGCTAAAGTTCATAGTTTTGTAGTAATACATTTTTGAAAATTTCTTAAAGAGTTTTCCAATTTTACACTTGATTTATGTACACGGAGAGAATTTTTAAGTATTTTTTACGGTGAAATCTCCGTAAAAATTACATTAAAAATTTGAAACCGGTGACAAATGTGCACATAGTCAAAAATTGACACTAGCTTTTAATATTTTGCTTTCATTCGTGTAAAAATTTAAGCAAGTAGCATAATTTTTTACATTTCTTTCAGTAAAAATTCTGACACATTCTCATGGAGAATTTTAACAATGGGCTGCCTCAAAAATTCCATGTTTCTACAGTAAAAATAACCTGAACAAACTTGAAATTTCTAAAATCCCTAGCGAAAAATTAATTCCCTATGATTAAATAAATACTTTATATACTGTATTCATCGGCGTTTCTGAACATTTGTGTTCTTGATTGCTACTTATTTTAGCATATCATCTTTCCGTTCCATTGTAGACGTCCTTTATCGAAGTTTCTTTTCACGTTTCTTTGTTTTCTTGCGTAGAACTGCGTAGAACACGTTAGACTGCACGAGACCACGAGGCTTTCTTGGCCCATGCTTCGTACTATAATGCGCATGCGCGGTACCGCTGTTGCTAAGCAACGCGGGTCGGCGTCGTTCGTGCTCGTCATACTTTTCATACATAAGCACACTCTCACAGCTTGCGTTCACGTATACGCACGCTCACACACAGAGCTCACGCGTACGGTCAGGCGACCTAGCCCTAACTGATTTTACTATAAAGAACGTAAAATTCCGGTGGACGCACGGAAAATTTCGGCTTCCTTTTTTAAATTTTTATGGAAAACACGCAAATTTCTCAATGTTCCACTGAAAATTTTCATTTATATTAGCACTTTTTTAACTTATTGTCGTAATCTTTACGTTTCATGAAATTTTACTATTAATTTCAGTAAAAATTCTGGAACATATTTTAAATTTCTGTTACGCAAAAGTAAATTTTGATTCATTTCCATGAAAATTTATAATTTATTTCCTCAAAACCTGAAGAATTGCACATTTGTCACCGAGTTACTGTGATTTCACAGTAAAAATTACTTAAAAATTCTCTCCGTGTATAGAAATACTAATTAAAAAATTACTTACATCGAATCATCAATTCCTGGCCCATAAAATAGGGCTTCTACCGATGTGGAAGCTTCCAAAATATCAATTTGTTGTTGTCTTCGAAGCATTCTGCTTTCCCGGGTATTATCGTTTGCGCGTTTATCAGCCGCTACCTGCCATGGAGACCCGACGCCCCTTCACTAATTGTGGGAAATCCCGGAAACCATTCGTGAGATTGACTTGAAATTTTCAGGGAACATTTTCGAAACATCATACTTCAAGAAAATGTTGAAAAAATCGATTTTTTGAAAATTCTGACTGCATCTCATCCTTTAATAGCATTATTGGTGATTGAAATGATAAAAGTCTGCTGAAAAAAAAATATTGTTTCAGAAAGAAATCGACATTTTTGGAAAATTATAACACCTAAAAAGAAGAGATAAAAACCGAAAAATTGATGTGGATATTCCTATCATGGGGTACAATCTTACAAAAAAAATCAGGCAAACCAAAAATGGTTGGGGTCACGGGCTTAGTGAAATGGCGTGGAATGTCCCATACATATAAAATATATACTATACATATATAGAGAATACTATAATATATATAACATATATAGATGGAATATATACTTTTTGTATACTTTGTATACTTTAAAAAAAATAACAACAGTCGTACAAGAGTACGTGCGTACTCCTACACACCCAAGCACTGCGTACTCTTATACTACCTGCACATTTTAAACAAACATGACTGTTACTGCCATTTATTGACGAGATGCGAAATAACTCTCATTTTGAACAATAACGTTAGTAAACCGTCGTACGAAATTAATAGTTGTTTACGAAGAAAGTGAATTGTGTGTCGTACTTGCAGTGCTTTGAAAATGTCAAAAATAAATAAGAAATTGCAGCCGAAACTTCAAACTTACAAAAAAAAATCCAAAGTGAAATAAAACGGAGATGCTGTTTTATTTCACTTTGGATTTTTTTTTGGTCAGAAACCCTTACCCTGTGAGGCGGTGTAAACACAACAGAAGCAATACCTCATTGAGTGAAATACCATCGACTTTCCTGGTCCATCAAACATTTTTATGCATGTCGTAACAAACATCATTAAGGCGTCGCATCTATGTGGCTCGCCGAAAAGTGAGACTTTTTCGGGAATGTTTATTGAGAATTCCAAAAAAGCAACTAAAATTATGATTGCCGAGTTCATCCTACGTGTATAGAAAAAATAATTTTTATACAAAATTGACATAAATACCATAAAATAATACAAAATGGCGGCTCAGTCTCAACTATACTAAAACCTTTTTTAGGCGCCTCTGCGGGAGCACGCAGAACTTTTATGGATCCGCACGCAGGACAAAATTTTTTTTTGTCATTTACGTCACTTCGCTCGGGAAAAAAAGAAGACAAAAATAGGACAAGAATAAGCATTCTATCATTTTGCTAGAGACGTACACACAATTATAAAAAAAATATGGTTTTTTCTGCAAAATAGCAGTATTTGTAATAAATTTCGTCTTTTACGCTGAAAAATCGGCCATAATTTGTTTTAAGAAACAAAAATTGTTGATGAATTGTAAAAATCGTATGTACTTTCTTAGACAATTCATCTAGTAAGCTACAGCCAAACTTTCAAGTCACACACGACGGAATTGAAGCTCCCATTTGAAATCTGCGTGTACCCACTGAAGCATATTGATAGTAGATCTTCAGGTGTTAGGTCGTTGTATATTTTATGTACAACGACTTGACTAAACGACTCCAAATTGCTACTTCCACCGTCTACGCTTTTTCGTGCGTTTCGGCGCTGTAGGAGGCGCTTCCGAAGATGGGCTGTACACAAACAAACAAAAAAATTCGCGTATAATTCCTTTTGTATATCATTCTTGTGATGTATATACATAATTTAGGTCAATAAACAAAACGGTCGTAATTTATTTTTCTATGCAGACGTAACACCTTAAATACGTTCAGCGCAACTTGAATGCGATTCCGAGGACTTGAACTTTAACCGATTTACTACCACTTCAACAGCTTATTGCGAACATCAAAGTAGAGCCCAATTATACAATACAAAGTGAAATATGGATTTTTGCCGTAAAATTATACACCACTTCCATTTGGTACGAACCATGGTCGAAGCAACAGCTGGCAAATTACGAAAGTACGAATACCCGGAGGATGATTTGCAATTGAAATCAAGAGCATAATTGCTGTTATTTCGATAAAACGTCAAAGAATAAATGATTTCCTGATTCATTTATTCTTTCATTACGAGAAGTGGTGAATATGGGACGTGCTCATAACACGGTGTGCTTATATGCGTCGAATCAGGTCTGATTTGAGTACACGGAGCAGATTGGAAATAAACGGTTTATTCTTGAATAGGGACTCGATGTTCCTCTAGGGTACGCTTAAATACTTCAGAGCAGTAGGGTAGGAAGGGACTGCGAAACGGTTAAAAGCTTTTGCGTTCACACAGGGGTTCACAGACACCCACACATGTATATATATATATATATATATATATATATATATATATATATATATATATATATATGCGTGCGTGCGCGCGCGCGCGCGCGCGCGCGCGCGTGTGTGTGTGTGTGTGTGTGTGTGTGTGTGTGTGTGTGTGTGTGTGTGTGTGTGTGTGTGTGTGTGTGTGTGTGTGTACTATATACATATACATAAGAGGGGCGAATCCGGTGCGGTTAGCCACGAGGAAAGGGCCTACGATAAGGGCTTATCCACGTGTCGGATTTATAGCCATCAAGAGCTACTACGAAAACGCACTGCTACCAGTCCCATACTATACCAAATCCATGCCTAACTCTATGAATGTACATTAGTAAAAGTAGTGGGCAAGGTTTTGTCTTCGTTCCTCCCTCGTTCATGTAAGAGTCCAGTTACATATAGCTTCAGGTGTGAGTTACGCTATCTATCTATGTTGGCAGTCAATCCTTTGATACGTGATACGCTTCACCGTCGCGACCGTTCCAATGTTAATTACTGACGTGAAAGTTCAGCTACAGGTACGCCATGTAGCATCAACCTTCCCACACGCGCATGGGATTATACTTTTTCGTCTATTTTGTGCCCTTCGTCGAACAATATACCAAACGAAGTGACGACGTTGGCATATGTTAGCGAGTCAGAGTCAGATGTTGGTACGATAGTGTCACGCGATGGAATACAGCGGTTGGACGAAGACTCGTACTCCTTAACGCTGGGAGATAGCGGGGAAAAGCTCGAATTGCCACTTGAGAAAGCATCTATATAAATCTCTAAACGCTTTGGCTAGGGAATAAAGACGTCCAAAGATATCAAGATCTCATCGAGTGATAAATATTCATGGCTCTTTGTATTACGATGTCTCGGGACGTAGGCTTTTCTATTCGTAAGTAATCTACCTACACCCAGTGCGATCGTAGGAACTTAAGGCCTGGATACACTGTATATTAGAGGAGATCCATTGACAATGATTTTTGGTGGCGCGGCTGGAATCGTCGCTCCTTTTAAGGCAGTGTTGTTGTTCAGGGCGCTGTATTGGAGGTGCTTTTTAGGATAGAATAACCAATAAACTGTTGCAGTTATCTTTTTGAATTTTTTAAACGTGTGTTGACAAATTTGTACACGTTCCTCGAGAATGGGTGCAAATTAAAAAAAACTATTATCGTGTTTTCTTGTACACTTGGTTTCAACGGTGCGCGTAAAATGCCCCCGATTAGCGACCAGTGTTGTGGCCGTTGCATGAATGTAAAAAAAAACATATTCTTAATCTGTGTGAGTCTTGTGATTGTACCGGGTTGTACCAAATACAGGGATTTGTTTTTTCGGAATGGTGGCAGGCTATACTTTGATAATCAATGTTTCCTATTTGCCTCTCCACTCTACAAGTAACATAAACAAACACATTATTTCAACTCAATTCTGCTACTAACGTTGGAAAACAGTTTACTGAACGTCTATCCTAAATCTGAGGTCAATTGGCCAATTGGTTATCGAGATGTCGTGGATAGCGATTTTAAAAAAACAACGTTTCGAGAGAAATGCTTTTGAAGTTCGCTGCGTTTCGACCGCGCTTCCCGAGGGTATTCCTTGTAATTTCTATAACTCGGCGAATTTTATGAGTATTTTTAAACGGTTTTCACAAGCGTATTCAGAAAGGTCTGTAGAATAGTTAAACAAAAGTAAAAAACAAGTTTTCAAAATTTCTAGACGTAGAAATCTCTGTCTTTATGTCTTACTGTCTCAATAATCCTTGCATTCGCGGGATAAAAATTTGGAAATATTTTCTCGAATTTTATACACTTAAATATTTTACTGGAAGAGAGAGTAGAACTTATGAAGGTGCAGTATTAACTGTTAGCGGTGATAACGTCGACTTTTAGGCGCGGATAAATAGTGACGTTTGTCATTGTAATAACTGTACCAGTAAAAGTTACTGTACACATAAAGATACGAGGTACATGTCCTATTGCTCTGTTCCGTTAGAAAATGTATGGTCAGTAGTAAATTAGGGAAAGGAGAGTCGCAGACATCATGCGATGTAACGATTTAGAGAGTAGTGAATGTATTTTGTGATGGACCCGGTGACATGGTTGTTGGTAAATATTCCTGTAGGTATACATAATAATTGTCTGAGCTTGCGGTAAAATACTCCGGCTCTATAGTAGCAATTCCTCCTGACGAAACGAACGCAAATGATGGTTGTTCCGGAGTGTCATGGAACATGACAGAAAAAATTGGGAGATTAAACGTTTTAATATTTCAAAAAAGTTGACAAGCGCAAATTGACTAGGATGGGCTGGGTTTAGCTAAGATGCGAGATGAGTGAACAACAGGAGGATATACATTGTAAGCGATTATTTTGGAATCCACGCAAATCGATGTTCTCTGAGACGACTGAGTTCTAGGAAAAGTGGATTCGAAGACCTTCACGTCATCCAAGATCTTCTACGATATTATTAACCATCTCCAGTTTGGGCGTTACTTCTCCAAGGACATTTTACATTCCTAGGTTAGCTTATGGCGTATTTTCATCATGGATATACATGAATATTTTATTTCGAGTTATTCTAGATATTCATTGAGCGACAAGAAATAATGACAATGCAATTCCACACAAGCCACCTTACACTTATCCAGAGAAAGCGCAATATCGCTGCACCATTTTCCAGAGGATCGATAGAAGAAAAGGAATTCGAATTGTCGTAACGTCTACAGTCTCCACTGTTTAGAATAAACTGCTTTAGGGTATATATGCATAAATACCCTGAGTATACCGAAAAAAAACGTCTCTAACGATTATTAGCGAAATTTCGAATTGAGAGACCGACGGTATGGAAAATCGGATACCCCATCCATGTTCGCTCCCTAGTTCTCTCTGTTTCGCGTCTTATTGGCAATTGCAATCTGCATCACGGTTCACCAAACGTGTCCTGGCTGAGCTGCCGCTATATAGAGAGTCGAGCAATTCTCTCGAAGAAACTTCCAATAACAGTTTGTACAGGAACGTACTGTCATCTATATCTGTACATACACATCTAAATCTATCCAACTATGGATGTACAGTTGATGGTTGTAGACATAAAAGGGAGGTACAGTAATACAGTGTGCGAAACGGTTCTATTCCAAACAAAGTCAACGTCATAGCTATTCCGTCGGCGTGGCAGACTCGCTACATACATAAGCAGGGAACCATGATAATGTGTATATCCAGTCTGTGTGATCTCTGCATACCATCACAATTGAAGTTTCGTGTCCTCGTTTCACACCTTCGACCACCTTCTTTTACTTTTTTATGTGGATTACAGAGACTCCCGGAGGAAAACCACATAATTAGCAATCATGACGAGTTCGTAGAATTATCCAGAAAAGACCATCGCTATTTATTGATGAAAAGGGCATTTCTGACTGATAAATACGTTTTATGAATTTTACCTTTTAAAATATGAATGTATGATAAGTGTGTACGAATCAAGCAAATTCACAGTTAAATGCGGCTAACGGCGGTATTAAATTTACTAACGTATAGAGGAGTTGTACTCAAGATGACGCACTTTTTCTTTTATGATAAATATCAAAATAAATGACGACGTATGGATTCAAATCCAAGCGTATATCCATAAAGGCTTATTATTATAATGTAATAGGATCGGGTTTAGGACATTAGTCCTCATACTGTATGAAGACATTAGTCTTCATACTGTAGTCTAAGATGACGTATGTATATCATCTTACACAAGTCGATCGAATAATGCTGAGATACATTAATTTCTGGGTTAAAGGTTAATTTATAGCAACCAATATTTACTGGAACATTATTATAATGACGATGAAGTGTTGCTTGCGGCACGTTAAAACGTTTGGATGCTAAAAGCCAACCCATTCTATTCTTCTTTACAGCATCAATGGTCTTGAGCCGAGATTTATTGATGATAGCCAGGCATCCTATAACAATAAGCCAAAAAATCGGATTTTATATCCGGTACTATACGTAGCAGGGTAAGATGACACAGTGAGTTTACATACCGACGTCTGGTATGTCAACTTCCCCATAAGTGAATGCAGATTTTGTTTATTTGATGTGACAAAAACTTTGGTGTTATAATATCCGCTCTGCAGTATTTGTGAAGTGCAATGACCCAAGATTATGAATAAATTGGTTCACCTCGAAAAAATCTTACCCGACGGGTTTTTTTCAACACCACGTGGTCAGTTTCTTGCATTCGTAATTTGCAAAATCACGAAAATATTTACTACGTAAAAGTTCTCGTTCACTGATGTTCTTGGAGTTTAACACATTAGAAAAGGCATTATCCATTAAGCTTCAACCTATCGGAACATTTATTGGTTCCATGTTTAATTTATTCGATGTTTCACTTGAACGTAAATTGTTAAGTGTTTGGCAGCACTGTATTCTCGAGTCTTGTACAGCCCGCTCCAATATGCAGCGGAAGTCTATAGTGGGAAAATTCCCTTGCGAGTTCATCCAGAAGCTGTACAGCTGTCATCTATATTGAACATCGTAATAGTCTGGCTAAGATTTTGACATACGGCAGTGAAGTCACGCTGAATTATTCCTGGAAGCTGGTGTAATTGCAATCAATTAACGATTACGTGGTTGAACGACAGATTCAAGTATCGTTCCAACCTTCATGTACGTCAATATGCGAGTCAATCACTCAATTACTACATACTCTATACGATGGCGACATTCGAACTCCACCCCCTCCTGCCAATTGTCTCTACCTCGCTTTCTGTTTCTCCATTGCTGCATCTCTACAGCTTAGAAATTGTCGGGCAAGAACCCTCGAACATGATCTCGGACGACCAAGTCGTTGAATTGTTTCACGATGTGCATGGTTGTCTGTTGCCTTATTCTACAAAGCGCCGAGAGAATCCCGCTTCTACAGAGAGATTACAGTAGACGGCTCACTCAGTTCACCGCATCTCCCGTACGTGCACATAGTGCGCAACAGTTCCACCACTACTTGCTAATTAATTTGATCGACAGGGTCGCTTCTCCGGTCGATAGCGTATGGGAAATTGTGCCCGATTATCGGTTAAATCTCATCTTCTATCATCGATACCGGTCGCGCCACCGCCCTAAATCACAGCGTTTCCGCGATCGTTGGATGTACACACGCGTCACCAGCTGTCATCGCCTTGTGGCTTACCTCATCAATTTTAGGGGTGAAACACCATGCTTTCACGAGACCTGTGGCCAATACCACTCCACGAAGTCTATCTTGTCACAAATTGGACAAGCGCAATCGCTTGATCGTGTGTAGGCAGGACACGAAGCCGTCGAGGGATCTGTCGTGACTAAGTGAATCAAAGGTTTCGTGTTCGGGTACAGTAGAGCAAATCTCTCTCTCTCCCCCCCCCCCCCTCTCTCTCTCTCTACTTTCCCTTCTCACTCTCTCAGTCTAATTTCCATCCCAATGAGCCCTGGTTTCATTTACTCCTTCTTTATTACCGATCGTAAAAGATGGAGCGAGACTTTTAATACATCGAGTTCACAGTAGAAATCCCTTGGTACAGATATATGTGCACAGATAATATATAAGTCCTATGATTATCCTACATCGTGGAAACTAACGAATATTTGTCCGTCGCGTTGTGTGTTGATTAATTACGCGTGCTTCCCAACTCACAGAGAGCTTGGTACCCGTCGTACTCTTAATTAATTAATCGAATTATATAGCATCTCTGGTGATGTCGCAAACTCGCTGCCCTATATTTCGGATATGAGCTACTGCGACATATCGTAAGTCAGTCTATATCGCGTCATATATGTGCGTACATAAGCTAGTTCAGGAGAGAGGACGAGTTCCGCGTACTCGGAAAAAAGTTTTCACTCCCCATCGCCTCATTCGTCTCGTCACACTTTTCCTCTCGACTTTGATAGGTACAACGATTACATTCGACATAGTTTTTCGTACGGCCCGAGATGAAAAATCTTCCGAAAATGAGTGCGTCAATCTTACGAGACACTTGACTTTTCATATCCCGCAAAAGGTTGACGTAAGCTCTATTTAGGGTAATTTTGTGTGCGGATGTCTCGGTAGATTAGACTTATTAATGAATTTAGTATACACTATCGATATATGAATTCTATATTTAAATTCGAAAAAATCTCTCTCTCTCTCTCTCTCTCTCTCTCTCTCTCTCTCTCTCTCTCTCTCTCTTCTTTCTTTCTTTATCCCCCACTTTCTATCATGTATTCTTCGTGATGGTAACTCATTGAAACAATGTATGGTAATTGGATTTTGGATTCGCTTGTTACTATATCACAAAAAAACATTTTGTATTCGAGACTTTGGATGTTTGCTGACAAATCCGATGATGAGTAATTCGATTTAATCATTCAAGTTAACTCTCAGTTGGACTTGAATATCGATGATGAGTCACGAGAAACAGAACACCTGAATATCTCTGTAGGATTTGAAAATACGAAGCATGTACATATCGGAATTTCCATGGTTTGGAAGGAAACACATGGCTATCATAATATCTTTTTTTAATTGCATTTTTTCGGTTTATTCAAGGTCATCAACGGTTTTTCAAAATGGAATGGCATATTTTTTCCCTTGTACATTGGAGCCGGCATCGTAACGAATTTAACCATGTAACATAGTATAACTTTCAAATGACCTTCAACCCAGGAATAATGAATGAATACTGTCGACTTTCTCCATAAATGCAAATTATGTCGATCTTTCCTTCTTTCAAGCAACGCATTATAAAACGTTCATCGATAAACTGATAGATTAGAAATTTTTGAATATTCGAAAATCCGATAGCAAGAAGTTAGTCAGTAACTGATAAACTACATTGTGTACATACGAATCGGTGAAGGTGTTTCGTAAATCTTCTGTTATCACCGAACCTGTTACTCTGTTGTGTTATTGTGATACATTTGAATATAACCTAGCTCACAGGAATCATTTCGCGTTACAGAAATAACGAAAAAACTCTTATTCGTTGAATTATTATTTATTCAATATTTCTGGGTTGAAGGTCATTTGAAGGTCATACTATATTACATGGTTGAATTTGTTTGGATGCCAGCTACAATGTGCAAGGGGGAAAAATATGCCATTCCATTTCTAGAAACTTTGATGACCTTGAAAAAAAACTAAAAAAATGAAATAAAAAAAATATATTATGATAGCCATGTGCGTCCTCCCAAACCATTCAAATTCCGATATGTACATACATACTTCGCATTTTCAAATTCAACAGAGATATTCAGGTGTTCTGTTTCTCGTGACTCACCCTGTATATACCGACGACCTTTGCTGGTGAAATGATAAGGCAACGAAAAGCAGTTTTGACGTTCGTAATACCTCGTATCTTCATCCACTTGAGAATACTATCGGAAAAACCTATTTTCGTGTATAACTCACAAGTCTCATTAACGAACCATAAATCTTCACGATAAATCCCACGTGCAACAAGGCACGTGGGATTTATTTGTATTTATTTGTTGGGGTATTTGGGGTATTTATTATGGGTATTTATTTGTTTACTAATCAAGAAAAGCGATATTTCTTGCTCGGGTGCATACGTAAAATGACGCATTCTAGACGCACTGCATCTATTGCTCTTCGTCGACATGCATGTGCGTAGCAGTGACAACCATCGGGGGATTCCTTCATTGGATATGCAGAGATGAAATTAACGTGACACTCAAAATTATAATTGGACACGCTCGCATTATTTCGACAATCGCTGAACGAATCGTTATAAGTATCATCACAAAAGAGTATAGGAAAGGCATAACGGTAAAAAATCTACTTCTGTGACGGTACATCATATCGATCCCGTCAAATTCGGCTAGAATGACTGTGGAAACAGGAAAAATAATGAGAGAAAAATACTCAATATCATGTCACTCAATATCAAAGCACTCAAATATGAGAAAAGTGTGCCATTACGGACGTGATTCGGTTTAATTAAAATATACTCTCATCGTAGATTTTTCGTGCGAATTTTGATAGAATAGTTAAAGGAAAAGAGTCTGTGATTATTGGACGTATGTAAATGAATGCGTGTTTCCATTTCCAAATTTTTCGATTGATTACGATTACCGTTGATGATAAATGGCGATTTTTTTTAGTATTTCTTACAACCGACGTCAAGAACATTCAATAGAAAGCTCACAGAAAAGCTAGCCTGTATTGAACACAATGGGTGAAATAAAAATTTTATTATTGGTATTGTCATTCGCATTTTAATCATATTCCGAAATACCTTATCTGAACTGTCCAGCTCGAATTCGAGATAGTATTCACCAAGAGTATTAATATAACGCTTAACGGGTTTTCTCACTTTAGACGCTTACAAAGGCTATTTTCATGAATTTTTAAATAGGTTTATATTATAGATATTGATATAAAAGTTCTTACACTTAATAAATACACTTTCGAAAAACATTAACATTTTTTTGTAAATGTATTTATGTAACCCACACAAACTTTAATCGCATTTTTCTCCAAACAACGTTTGCCGACGGCTCGTTGATAAAATCTTCGAAACTACTGAATCGATCCTTCTGAAATTTTAACCACATATTCTTTACAATTATAGCTATAGCGAATATGAAGGGTTTCTTTTATTTTTATATTTCCTATTTTTTTTTACAAAAAAAGGTGAAAAAACACGTTTTTTTTGTTTTTTCAAAAAAAGTCCGCCATTTTGTTTTTTTCGTATGTATAAAAAATCGTATGCTATGCGCTATAGCCATTAACATACGGAATTAAAAACCGTTTGTTTTTTTTGTTTCGGATGATTCATCTCCGAGACTTCATTAACAGCGCAAACGTACAATTTTTTAGGACATTTTTTAACTACCATTTTCGTCTATAAATGGTGACTTAAATAAATAAGTTTTTTTAAAATGTATTTCGAAAGTATATTTATTAAGTGTAACAACTTTTATATCAATATGTATAATACACTAGGCAAAAGAATTAAAGGATATTGAAAAAGTCCGCCAATTTTAGGGTAATTTCCAAATAGCTGTAACTCCTCTAAAAATGGTCGTACAGCAAAATTTAAAAAAAAGCAAATTGAAGGTGTGAATCTCTAGTTTTGAGATCTTGAGCTCAGCATTTTTTCGCATCAGCCAATTTTTAGTAGCTATCAAAAAACCAAAGTAAAGAAAAAAATTTGAAATTTTTGTTCGGATTAAAAGCATCGTCTAGATGGGTTCTTCCCCTTTAATTTGAGCGGTGGGAGAGCTCTGTACGATGTTTCCTCGTTGAGTTATCGATGTTCAAAGCAAAAATGACACTTTTGACTTTGATGACTGACTACTCGGAGACTAATGGTCACACAGAAAAAACCAGAGGGTTTTGGAAACTTTGAAGTATTCTCTATAAGATGCTTTTATCATTTCTTTATCAAGATTTTTTTTTATGCGGGAAAATGGATTTAAAAAAACGTGAAAAATGGCATATTTACGAATATTCTTTTAACTAAGGATTATTTTGCCAATATCGAATAGATAAAAAAAATCGGTTTTTTTATGACCTCAAAGTATCCTAAAAAAGCCCTCAAAAGTTTAAACCCCTGCGATTTTTTTCATTGTGTTCCGAATGATCGAAATTGTGGTTTTGCCAAAAATCCATAAAAGGCTAAATCTACCACCTTTTATTCGTCTCTTGAGAATCACAATTTTGTTTGGCACTGATCCGAATTTCCGGTGCTAAAAAATGTTGATCGTTGAACAACGGGAACAAATTTTTGTTAGATGAAAAAAAAAATAATTAAAAAATTTTTTTTTTACAAAAAAAAATAATTAAAAAATTTTTTTTTTACAAAAAAAATTAATTAAAATTTTTTTTTTGACAAAAAAATTAATTTAAAAAATCGAAAAAAAAATGTTAGATTTTTTTTATAGCCCTGAACGTTTTTCATGATGGGACGAGCGATTGGAGTTGTTGGAATTCACAGTTCTTTGAATGTGTGCGTTAGTACAATTTACATCCCTACGATACGATACGACACCCTACGCACACGTCCCACGATCATTAGATCAAGATTTTTTTTATAAACATATTATTTAACACCGGCATTAGCGTAACCTAAAGCGTACCACGTAGAGGTTGCTCGGTTGGGTTTACGCTTCTTTGTGTGTGTTCCACACGCACACATTCAAAGAACTGTGAATTCTAACAACTCCAATCGCTCGTCGTATCATGCAAAACGTTCAGCGCTATAAAAAAAAAATCTAACAATTTTTTTTCGTTTTTTTTTATTAATTTTTTTTGGTAAAAAAAAACTTTTTTAAATTACTTTTTTTTCATTAAAAAAAATTTGTTCCCGTTGTTCAACAATCAACATTTTTTAGCACCGGAAATTCGGATCAGTGCTAAAAAAAATTGTGATTCTCAAAAGACGAATAAAAGGTGGTAGATTTAGCCTTTAATCGATTTTTGGCAAAAACCACAATTTCGATTATTCGGAACACAATAAAAAAAAATCGCAGGGGTTTAAACTTTTGAGGGCTTTTTTAGGATACTTTGAGGTCATAAAAAACCGACATTTTTTTTTCTACTCGATATTGGCAAAATAATCCTTAGTTAAAAGAATATTCGTAAATACACCATTTTTCACGTTTTTTAAAATCCATTTTCTCGCATAAAAAAAATCTTGATAAAAAAATTATAAAAGCATCTTATAAAGAATACTTCAAAGTTTCCAAAACCCTCTAGTTTTTTTCTGTGCGACCATTAGTCTCCGAGTAATCAATCATCAAAGTCAAAAGTGTCATTTTTGCTTTGAACATCGATAACTAAGCGAGAAAAAATCGTACAGAGCTCTCCCACTGCTTAAATTAAAGGGGAAGAATCCAGCTAGACGATCCTTTTAATCCAATTATTCAAAAAAATTTATTGAAGTCCGTGCAGACTGTGAAAGAAGAGCAAAAATTTTGATATTTTTTTTTACTCTGGTTCTTTGATGGCTACTAAAAATTGGCTGATGCGAAAAATGTTTGAGCTCAAGATCTCAAAACTAGAGATTCACACCTTCAATTAGCTTTTTTTGTTTTGCTGTACGACCATTTTTCGAGGAGTTACAGCTATTAGAAAATGACCCTAAAATTGGCGGACTTTTTCAATATCCTTTAATTCTTTTGCCTAGTGTAAAACCTATCAAAAAATTTATAAAAATAGCTTTTTTTAGTGTCAAAAGTGAGAAGACCCTTTGAGAGTTTTGAAGGTTTTTCCGGTGGTTTACATCTAGGCGTAATTTATTTCGTACATGCTGCAAAAACGTTGCAAAACATGGGTTTGGCCATTTTTGTCATTTTTTCCTACAGACGACAAGCGATAATAGTATCGGGATCCTTATAGGATCTTTTTATGTTTCGGGGGAAAAGCTTTGCTCCATTACCGCTCGAGGCATTGAAAATTCAGTCAGATTTTCCAATGTGGCAATCAAAATGACATATTTTACTGGAAAAAGAATCGATCGAAACATAAGTAAGACCGCGAAAACGAGGGTGTGGCGGTCACAGAAAAATAATGAGGGAACTGGCAGCTTGTAACATACAATATCAGATGGGCTTTGATCCGCAGTAGCCTGGATACTGATGAGGCTTAAACGATTTTCCTGCAAATGGTCACCGCATCGTGGAATTAAATGTCACCGGTGACCGAACAAAGGCTTTGCTGTAGAGTCTATGAGTATGGCCGACGACCTAGATTATCTCTGCTCATTATTTGATGAAGCCCTCTCCGTATCTACAGTTTTGCGCTTCGCATGAAGCAGGTTTTGTCTTCTTTCATGTTTGATATAGCTCGAATCCACAGTGATTCGGCAGCTGACTTTTTATCCCATAATATTTCTGCAGAAAAATATTTAGATCTGCAGTTATTCCCATTTAGGTAATAAATTCCGAATAACTAAACTCTTCAAACTTTTCAAACAATCGGCGCTACGTCAAAAACAACACATTATGAAACAAAAAAATTATTGCGGATTGAAATTCGCATGTTATGTTTTTATCATTTTTCCATGTTCAAAAAACATACACTTTCTAAGAAAAATCAAATTAGTACTCCAACGGCTCGTTAGAATATTGATGAGCTCATACAAGTTATGTGCCAAGTTTAAGTTTGTAATTGAGTTCGGTTACGCTTTTCATATTGCTATGTTGCTGATTTTGCGAAAATGAACTCGGAAGAAGGAGCTGCATAAAAGCACTGTCTATGGAAGGGAGAAAGTAAATTCTCTACGAGCTTTCAAAATTGCTTACTGCCTCCCAAAAACCATCCAGCTTACCGTAGAGAGTGCCTTACTTATATATGTATATATACGAAACGTACCCACACATAAACATACATAGTTAACATCTATATATTCTATCAAACCTAGAAGTTTTCGAAGCTTGAGGTGAACCGAGAAAGCTTAGGGCATGAGAGAAAAGGAAGGAAGATCGTGGAATAGGTGATCGATTGTGTATCGCTTGAATATAAGAAGCTTATATAAAACGTGTGCTACATCTCAACATACAGGACATCCCAAAAGTCGCAACCAAGTTTCACTGGATTGGCAATTCTTCTTTTCGACGTATGGTTAATGAGTGATCGATAAATCGGAGATAGCCACTTTGAAAGATGAGCACTGCTGTTTTCTCGAATACTAAAAACACGTTGTAATCTTGAAATTGAGGTTGAGGAAATTATAAATGATAAATGTCCATTTTTTGATTACTAATCAAGTATCCAAGTAACGGTGCGTTCGGGGAGTTTTTTCGTGTACATAAAATGTAAATCATTACTTTTGGAGCTGTCTATACAATACACGTACGGCGGTGGGGGCATAGCGCGAAAGTTCGCAGGTGCAACCAGCGGCTATAAAGAAATGGAGAAAGAAGCTCACGCTTTTCGCGTTGAATACCCGAGACGTGTGACAGTCCCGAGGATTGATCACACGATATTGGCCTTTCTTGGGCCTTTGAATATAACTCGTCGTTTTATCTCCCAAGCGTCTCAATATACCGGTACGTCGGAAACTGTCATATCGTGTCTTGCTTCACATACTGACTTCAGTATTGATTGTGTCTGCCTGTGCGTGTATACTCGGAAGGGAGTGGACGTGAGTGGAGCAGGAGCGATTCGTATTCAGCATTGAACTTCTTGCCCTGATAATAGAAAATAAAAATGAATTTTCCTCATCTCATCGAGATGAATCGTCTCTTCAATCCTTTAGGAGGTGACGATAACATCCGAAGTATTTATCAATGTTGTCTAGCGATTTTCCAAGCGCTCGCGAGTAATTTTTAATACCGACGCAATAATATTGAGAGAAATTAAATATATATAAATCCTCCTGCATAAAGGTAATATATAATGTTATCTTGTGTTAACTATATTTATGTTATTACCTTATGTTACCTAGGTTAACTATACATCTCCTGAGAAATTAAAAATTGCTTTTTTACTTAAAAAGTAGGAACAACAGAAATTTGATCAAATTGGCTTAAGAGTGAGGTTAGTTATGTCACGATATACTTGCGATTTGTTGTAATTCACTGGAGTTGTAAATTCCAGCGCGTTTATGATACGACAAATTCAAGTTGACACGCTGGCATCAAAATTAATTAATGACAACTGGTGTCGCGTAAATTCATAAGGATCCAAGACTTTAATGTTAAACGTGAAACTTAATAAATAATACAGTTGTTGGTAAGTAATATGAAAAATATGAAATGACTTTGCTGTGATGTGTGAATGTAAGATATGGTTGACTCGGCAACCATTCGGTTTTATTGAGAGTTGTTCGCGTTGAGTTCGAGTGTTGCACTGTCTGTTGTTTTTCAGCAATAGACAATTCTTGAATTTGCCCCCCTCTTCCCAAAGTTTGAAGAAGACCGAAATACATCGCGCATCCTCATTGGATCTTTATATTCCTGGAAGAATTCACCTATTGAGTGGTGGTTCATTTAAGGGTTAACACACTCCACAGGTATTGGCGAGTCGGCTGCGATACGTGGGTCCGCATCTGCTCGCGGAAAACCCTTAGCGAGAAAAAAAAACCGCAATAAAATGTTGGCGAGTCAAAGCTGACCGTTATTAACCCTTCGTTGGCGCGACTGGCCGAGAGACTCGTGGATCCTTTCGGATAATAAACCATCTGGTCACCAGACAAATCCACCTATTTTCCCGGCTCCAAATGAGTTTTTGAAATTCTAAAGATCAGAAAGCACACGGGTATACTAGATTGTACAATTCTTTGAGGATACGCGATATTTCGAGTAATACAAAAACAGCTAGACCTTTCTTTTATATAGGTTTAGAAATGTTTGTGAAGCTGAAACCGCAAAAGGAAAAAAATGTCGTTAAACTGGAAGGTCTTTCCTGTACAATGGCGTAGGATTTTCGAAAAATATCAAAATCTAACAAAATGGCATAGTTTTGAAAAAAGTCTGTTTTCTTGCCTATAAAATGGTCGTTTTTTTCAATGACAAATCGTCAATTTCCATCCAATCACAAATATCCTACGTCATTGTAGAGTAAATATATTCAAGAGTACTCAGTTCAAATTTCAAGTCCATCGGATAATTGCTTTTTGAGTTACAATGTTAGCAAACTGGAAAAATCTTATTTCGAGAAAAACGCGTTTAAAGATTTAAATATCGATTTTTGCAAGGTGAAATGATATTAATATAAATGATATTAATGATAATGATATTCATGAACGTATAAACTGTCGAAAAAGGCAAAAAAAAATCGATTTTTTAAAAGTGTCACACTGGTATAGCCCCTTAAACTTTATGAGTGGTGTGACGTTGGGTACCAGATTGACAAAAAAAAATTACAGAACAGAACTTTGACTATCAATTTTTTCCTATTTTTCTGATCGTTCTGCGAGATATATAGTGAAAATAAAATTATTTCAACTCAATTCTTCTACCAACGTTGAAAAACAGTCTACTGAAGGTGTATGTCAAATCGGAGCTCAATGCGCCAATGGTTATCGAGGTATCGTGGTTGCCGTTTTGAAAACGATAGTTTAAAAAAAAAAACTGCGATTAAAGTTGCTGCTTCTTGACCGCACTCCCCAAGCGTACTCCCACAATTTCGATAATTCGGGTTATTTTATGAGTATCATTAAACGGTTTTCATAGACATATTCAGATAGGTCTGTAGAATAACGCAATAAAATATAACCCTTCGAATGCACACTGGGTTATTTTGACCCCAATTTTTTTCTACTGACTGTATCGCGGAACGGGGTAATCTATTTGGCTGCAGTGCGGCGCTCGAATATTCCCCCACTTCTACTCTATAGGTGGACACTTGGCTCCCATCTTACATCCTGCTCGTGTACTGAGGACACCTGTCGAAAAAGGACCTAGGGTCGCAGCGACCCCGTTTATGCTGTAGTGCGGCAAAAATGAAAACCTTTTTTTGTTGTTGTGAAATTTGATGCTTTATTATCTGAATAATAAGAAGTCATTGAAGTAAAAAAATGCGGGAAATATACGTTTTCAACAATTAATCTGCCGAAAGAGTCAATTTTTTCCATTTTTCACTATCCCGAAAATGCTCAAATTCAAACCTCCGAATAAATATATTTTTTGAAATGACGGTCGACACTGTCTTTGTTTTCGTATCTACAAACCTTTCTCTTTAACCCTTAATAGCAACACTGGGTCCATGGGACCCAAACAAATTATTCTGATGCCGTATAACTTTTTTTTTCAATAAAACATAATTTTTTTTATATGCGTAAGCGTTTTATTCTTTCCTTATACATCGTACCTGCGTTGGATGAAATAAATATACTTTTTGAAAAGTCCACAGAAAGCGCTATGTCTATTTCAAAGTACTTTGTTTCCAGATTATAAAACCATTGTTTTTGGTCTATAATTACAAGAGTTATAGCAATTTTTGTAAAAAAAAAGTCATTTTTCACGTTCTTTTTGCATAATTTTTTTGCATATCTAAAATTTAATTTTTTTTTTCTAACCAATATCCTTGTATTAAACAAGGTTCAAATTATGCCTCACTATCTTTTTCATATCGCTCAATGCATTATTTCATTATTTATAACAATTTAAAAACGGCTGGGTCCAATGGACCCAGTATGACTATAACGTGATTCTAGCTAAGTGTGACTACTAAGGGTTAAAAACCTCGAAGGACTTTTTTTATATTCTCAGAAGAGAACAATTATGACATTCTCGTGCAAGTACGTATTTTTCAAGGCATCTCTCTCTTTGAACGAATGTCTGGACACTTGATTTTTGTTTTTCTTCAAAAACACATTTTGGGCCATAAAAGAAGGATACCAGGATGACGGAGGCCTCTCTGGTCTTACGGAAGATTGTTTAGGTTAGAGCCGGAAAAGCACTTGGCTAGTAAGCTTTGTTCACTTTTGGTTAAATCGTAAATTATCGATTCGCAATGAGAGCACTAATTATAGATAGAGCATTTCCTATGCCATTTGGAATCATCTGAAAATGATAGCAAACATTTAGCAAGCTGACCACTTAAAAATACGTCGCGAGAGAAAAGCGAAGGATTATGAGAACTGCTAATCGTGACAACGGCCATTGTCGAATGGAAAGCACGTCTGGATCTTCGTACTCGCGTGCGGAACGATCCGATGCCGTGTAACAATGACAGCCGCCGCGCAACAACATTTCGTGAGGCAGGTTGATATCCATGCATTTTTCCAAGGTTTTTTGTCTGTAGTCCAGTAAAAGAGACGAAACCCCAGCGATTTTTAGCCTAGAATATGAATTTTCGACTAAAGGTAGATGGCTGCATCCTGAAAGTAACCCCAATAAAATTTTTCCCCTTAAGTCGCCCAAACCCTAAAAAATAGGGGTTGAAAACTCAAAAATCGCCGTATCTCGATAATTAATAGCCCGATTAAAAAAGTTTTTTGGAATAATAAAATACGTATAAAGTTATATGACGTCCAATCCCCTATCTTCAAAAATAGCGGCATCTTCATCAAGTTTGGACGGTAGAAACCTTCCTTTCATCGCTGCAGCGGCCGGTTACCAAGCACTATAACGAGGTACAATGTAAAATCCAAAAATTGTAGTATATACAAAACCCAAAACAAAAACATTTTTCAAACCATACAAAATCCCAAAAATTAAAAGCGGGCAAGAAACCAACAAACCAAATCAAAAACTCGAGAGACAAAAAAAATGTTTAAATCCCAAAATGATTTGAAGTTAATAAATGAAGTCCAAACATCTATTACACCCGCAAAAAAATAACTGGGGGAAAACAAAAAAATGAATTTACGATGCTCTGTGTCTTTCTCAATATTCCATGCACATCCGAGGTGACCCGCGCCCGCACTAGTGTTTCATCCACCCCACCATTCCGCACCCATATCCGAGATGCCCTGCGCCCATACTAGTGTTCCACGGTCCGCACCATTCGCACAAAACGGAGAGCGCGTTAACACATATAGGTATAGCCAGAGCTGAGCCCGTCAGCTATAGATATAGCAGGACCGCGGTAAAAAATTACTTTCAAAAATCGATATCTCGAAAACTATGGCGCATTGCCAAAAATCCTTTTAGGGGATCTCTTAAAATATTAAAAGGAACGCGTATGCCACATTTAAGACCGAAATTCGATTTCCGCTTTTCGGAAGTATGTCCTTGGTTTACATAAAAAGGCACCCTGTAATTATATTGGCACAATAATGAAAGAATGACATCCGCAGAAGATGATCGCTGTCATGCTGCCAGTAAACCCCCGAGGGGTTCTCGTTGTTGCCATGGATGTTTGGCGTACCTCGTGTCAAGCAAGAATGTGCCTATCTCAAGGAAGAGGCTTGAAATACAGTTAACGCGATGCAGGAAGAGCTGTTAAAATACGATGCAAGCTTTTCTTTATATCGATATAATACGAAAACATCAATTTATGAAATTAGTTTTCAGACTCGAATTTTCTAATTTTCTTGTTTTCTAGGACTCTGTTCTTTTTTTGCCATTCATCCAATGAATTTCCCAGTTTATTCATATATGCATACCTCGTCATGAGGATGGAAAAGTTCTTTCGTTTCTGGGATTGTATTCGTGTGAGGCATTCTCGCTAAAGGGATGAAAACGCTGGTAGTCCGACAGCCAGTCAAAAGCCCATCGGGTTTCGATCTATTCGCTTTTTCTTCTTTTCTCTCGCACACAATATCTCTCGCTTCCGGGCGGGTAACGGCAAGCGAGAGAAAATCACGTTTTCAAGTGCGCTATTGGTCCGTCAAAAGCTATGTCGAGGAAACGCGAATGGGAAGAGAGAAAATAATCTTGAAATTCAGGCTCCCATAAGAGATGAAGAGAAGAATATTTATAAAACGAAAAGAGGGATTCATGAAAGTGGGGAAGAGAGCGAGAACAAATTAAATCACTTGCTGGGCAGGATCGTACGGGAAAATACGATCTATTGAGCCTAGTAGCAGTATTGAGTTGTAGAAGGAAACTGATGATAAAGTTCCCCTTCGATTTCGTTGAATTTGGAATATGTTTTTCTCCATCAGAATCTAAAAGATAAGCATTTTGTTTTATCGGCTGGAGAACGGTTTGAAGGGAGAGACTTAACTCTCAAAGTTGGACATCTTTAGTGTGATTTTTCCAATATCGCATATTTCCGGTCGAGTTATTTAGTTGAAACCAATTGGAGAACAGTGTTTTTCGTGATTAACGACAAATGTATTTTTTAAATTCCGATGGGGTAAATAGGTAGAAATATATTGGGGTTGCAAGTTGAAACATTTTTATGACATAAAAACTATTCTTTATATTTCAGCAAATCCAAAAAAGCCTCATGCAAGAGAGCAACTAATACCGGAGATACATGTTTTGAGTAAAAAAGATCGTGTAAGGGCTGGACTAGTCATATATGATACAGTTTTTGGCGTCCCTTTCTGATTTTGTTCAATTTGGGATATGTGTTATTTTTCATCGAAATCTGAATGATGGACATATTTTTAATCGTCGAGGTCACGGTTTTAAGGGGAGAAATTCACTTCAAAAATTGGACGCGTGATTTTTGTTATACAAAACTTCATTGATCAAACTGAAAAAAACTAACTTTCATGTTAATTGGGAACGTTAAGACATTCAAGACGTTTCAAACATTTCTATCGATTTATCCCGTCAGAATAAAATCAAATTGATTTTGTTTCATTTTTCGCCATCGGCAATATCCCCCAATTGGTTTCAATTAAATATCTCGTCTAGAAATATGCCAAACTGCAAAAATTACATTGCGGATGTCCAACTTTAAGTGTGAATTCCGCCCCGTAAAACCATGTTTTCGGCGTTCAAAGAGAAATACGTATCTTCTAGATTTCGAGTAAGAATAACATATCACAAATTTAATGAAATCGCAGTACACCGGAAACGGTTTCCTCGTTAGACAAGATCATCTTACAAATACATCGCACTCGTGATACTGATAAATTTCATGGCAATTAATGTGTGTATCTCATTTAGTTGCATGTGATTGCATACGTTTCCCACCGGAAGTAAGCGGAATGCAGGGAAGGAAAAAGGCTTCCTCTTTGGCTCTCCTCCGAAGAGAAGAGCCGAGGAGACATAGAGAGGAATAGAGTAAGAAATGGGCAAAAAGATATTTCACATTTTTCAAAAGCTCCAAGAGACCTTTGATATATGGAACAGCTTTATTCCAATAAATGTCAACACAGCGTACTGTCTGCTTACTTAAGAGTAATTTTACGTTTCGGTATAATAAGATCTAACGTCCTGGAAATGCATTAGTTCTGATAAATATTGAACACACCTCATGGATCATGGGTTCTGTTATAGGGAGTAGCCCTTTCTTTGCTGAATTATTGCATTCTCATTAATAATATAAATTGCTTATTGATAATAATTCAAGTATTCTTTACTGAATACTTGAGTTATTAGCGTTGTAATCGAGCCCGGTTTCGAATCATAAAACAGAAGCATTGCAAGTTCATTCTTTATACGCGAATTTTTTCTCGTAAAAACACGATTAATATAATTACAATAATTATTATAGCGACATCGAGTTAGGAAGAGGAGTGGCGTATATGTGTGCACAACCGGATTAATTTAAAAAAAAAGGAAAAGCCTCCATAAATAACTTTCACGTCTTGCTTTAGTACCCTTGGAAATAATAGTTAACAAATACACAAATATATAGTGATAGAAAATTTACTTGTCACAGCAAAAGACGTCAAAGGAAAACAATTAGTTGCATCTTTTCCTCTGAATCACTTGGCTCAAGCTTGCGCTCTTGTCATTCTCTCGCGTCGTTATCTGAAAAGTCCCTACTAGGTAAGCGGTATACTAACAAAGTCTGTTGGAGCGTGCATTTCAAGTTTGCATCCATTCACCTTATTATTCTGCGAACCTTATAACAGCAAAATATCGAATAATTATACAGACTTCAAAATGCGTTTGTCTTTGTCCAACATGAAAGCTCCAAGCAAAATTTCTTTCATTTTCCATATTCTATCTCTGTCCGAATAGTTGGCTGTTCCTGCAGTGCAGCATTCAGCTTGGTTTGTGGAGAATTGGGAGGAGAGTTGATTTTTTACAATTCTTTATTTATAACTTTTCATTGCGGGTCAGCTTTAAATAGGGTAAAAGTGGGAAAGTGGGCATAGGAGGATAGATGCCTCGATAGTAACCTGACATATTTACCCGTGCAGAAATATGAGGGGGCATTCCCTACTTTGTGTCGGGCCCTGACTAGACTTGCCTTGTCTAATTTACCTGACCGGGCCCTCCCATGGAACAAACCGGGAAGTTCGCTAAATCGTTTTTTGCGGCTTACCCTCTATGTTTCGAAACTACAGTCGTTTGGCCGGCATACATTGCGAGCAAGTATATCTTCACGTAATATCTACCCGGCCAGAACATTGACATGTCCTGAAAAGTGGAGCCTGTCTTTAAGAACTGTGAAAAGCTACTTTACGATTCACCTCATCAAAGATATTCATAATTGATTACGATGAAACATGTGTTGTAATTCTATTCACCATTAAAATCATTCATTTCATCAATGATAATCGACGAGGATAAGGATGCTTATCATAGATACCGAGATTACAATAACTAATGATTTAAGCATAACGAATGGCCAAATTATTTAATGAGGAAAAACAGTGAAGTAGGTGATTCGTGGTTTCTTAACGGCTTTTCGCCATGTTGGGAAATATAAATGTTTTGACCGGGAAGACATTACCTGAATGTATTTCGCCAACAATCCGCCAGGTGGCTACAAGCGAAGCGATTCGCGTAAGCAAGGTATTATCGTACGAGGATAAAAGTTCGTCTTGTGCGTTGTATCACGTGCAGAAGTGCGCTGTTTACACCGTGCACTTGCGCTTGTGATTTTGTGATATTTGTGAAATAACCCTTCGCACTCGAGGCCTTTTTCGCTCGGATAGTGAATGATGAACGAGAGTCTCCCCTCGAATGCAAAGGGATAATTCGTATCAGTATACCACCTAATAATATCCTTTTTACTCGGGTAGATCGCCAAAAGCTCGTTGATCGTTGTCCTGTCCAGTTCCTAATCAGTTCCCAATCAGTTCCCGGAAAAGGGAACAGCGGGTCGGGGGCTAGCCTAACGGAGAGGCTGTCAATTGTCAAATTCAGATTCGATTCATACTGCGTGTAATAAAATCTCATGACCAGAGGTGTTATGTGGCAAAGCAGTAAGATGCGCTTCTTCGCCGTTGTCGAGAAAATCGGCATTCAAATATTCCGTTGCGTTCAAATACTTTCTACGTAAAGAAAATTTCAAAGAGCGCGTGGCGTAGCGAGCAAGCTCTTTGCTTCGTAAGCCCGCCATACCCGGTTCGAATCTCGCTGCGGGAAACTTTTTTTTTAATTCAAATGTGTAAACAGATAATTCACGGCAATCAGTTTCAACAATTGTGCATATAATAAGTTTCTTAAATGCCGTTTGTTGTGGGAAAACCGACGCTTCCGAACTTCATTATGTTGTTCGTAAACAAAGTTATATTTTTTAGGTGTTTCATCCAAATAACACTAGGAATAAAACACAATATCACAAATAACATTCAGGTGGGTACAATTTATTGAAAAGTTCCGTATATACTTGCAGATCATTTACAATTAGTGAGGTGAAGTAGTCGGGGTGTCGGACGAACCAGAGTGACAGTTATAATAAAAACATGGAAAGCAAAAAGCAGCACATCTAGCACATGTGATAAATGATGCGTTTTTACAAGGTCAATTGTTTTTTTTTAATTATCTGTTGGGAAAAAGTGCTCTACAATCCGTTGGGTGTGATACAAACCAACGTGTCGTATCATATCGGAAAAAATCGGTGAAGACAACTGGTGGCGGACGATCGATTGGATTTGTATACAATCTTCTCTGAAATTGATCTCACGCTCTTGCTCGATGAAGTAAGCACAATTTTGAAGGCGCTTGATCAGATTTTCTACTTCCTGGTAAAAATACATCACACGGTCGGAGGAGAGGAGTGCACTTTAGAGGAATGACCTTCATAGTGCACGTGGATGACTTTTTATCGTCCTGAAACATCTTATCGTACAACTCCGGGTTTGTTTGCCCACCCCAAGAGTGGATCAGGAGACATTTATCGTATTGTACGTATGGTTTCAACGCATCACGCAAGAAGTCCGTGTACAAACCCGTTGTGAGTTTACCGGATTTGGAGGATGTAATAACAACATTGGTATACTTCTTGCCATACTCGTTGACCGTCTTCTGCACTCTGGGCCCACACGGACCTGTAGACTCTTTGAGGCATATGAAAACAAGAGGCAAGACTCGTCCAGACATGGTGAGAGAACATTGTTCCGTATACGAATGTGTCACTTTGTCCTGTCGCTTTACTAGGACGGACTTTGACTCTTCTTCGGCGAAAGTCCTGTTGAACATGGACTAGTACTGGCGCCCTGACAAACAAAATACAAAAATACCGTTACTACTATGGCAGTATTCTCGGAAAAGATATGTGTTGTCCATCATATATCGTATTGTCATATTGTATCGTGTCATACGAAATTTCTGAACAGCTCTCCACGTACTTGTTTGATCTGTATTAATTATGAAATCTTTGTCGAAGTTGGGTATCAACGTTCGCGTCTGGATCCGGAGTGTCTCCGCTGCGGCCAAAGTTTCCTATAGGGTAGCTGTCTCTTTCCAGGAACACGTTTTGTGATTTTCCGTTGCCGAAGCCGATGCTTCTTTTTAAATTCAGTGACCCGTGGTTTTAAAGCTTTGAATTCGAAATCTGGGAACTCACTTGCAGTGCCCAAAGCCCACTGTTGCAAGTTTCTGGTCGTAATTTGCTGGATGTTTTGTCGAGCTTCGACGAAGCGATCATGTGTCCATGAATCGACGATGCAATATTTATCAAATTTGCTACCGCCACTTTTAATTTGCTCTTCCCACCTGGATAGATAGCGCATATTTTGTAAACGAGAGCACCCCTTTTTCTGTAGTTTTTTGAGACTCCAGTCTGGATGTTTTTTGGCCAGAGTGACAGTTCCAATTTTGTAATCCAGAGGAATGTAGTCAGACAGTTCCAATTTTGTAATCCAGAGGAATGTAGTCACACTTTTTTTTTATTTTTGTCCGGTTCGTATTCGTCTGATGATGCGTTGGCGATGAGAATCGTTTTAACTTCTTCGTAGGCACCACTGTCGTCGATTCCATTAATATCTATCAGTTCCTCATCATGAACAAGGGTTTTTTCGGCGACTATTTGCAACTTATTCTGGAACATTTCTTCCCCTATTACCATGGCTTTTTCGTTGATTGATGGTAACGGTTCTGCTGCGATGACATTATTATTACAGAGGAGGCTTTCAAAATACACCAACGAATCTTTCAATTGTTGTTTGGACACTTCACTGTGTGTCGAATCTTCTTTGTCACATCACTTTCATGCGAAGGGCCCGGATGACTCTCGGATTTTCCCGCCTCCATTTTTTCGTTTTTTAACCGGGTAAAACATAACTCTCACGTACACACTGATTTTTGACGCTGTTACAAGTTGTGCAAGAGACCGCTTCTTCCTTCTTCCGAAGTTAGCAGGCAACTGCGCTGGTATACGGCATCTCGTTTCGACCCTCCCGTCGCCTTGTGCGAAAAGGAACATTTGTCTTTCAACTGTAGCTGTCGAGTAATAATATTTGTATTTCATACCTGCCGCAGCAAGTATTTCTATTTTTGGAATATAACTTTGTTTGCGAACAAGATAATGAAGTTCGAAAGCGTCGGTTTTCCCACAACGAACGGCATTTAAAAAACTTATTATATGCATCATTGTTGAAACTGATTGCCGAGAATTATCTCTATACACATTTTAATTGAAAAAAAAAGATGCCAGCACCGAGATTCGAACCGAGGACAACGGGCTTATGAAGCAGAGAGCTTGCTTGCTGCGCCGCGCGCTCCTTGAAATTTTCTTTACGTAGAAAGTGTTTGAACATAATGGAATATTTCAATTCCGATTTTCTCGACAACTGCGAAGAAGCGCATCTTACTGATTTGCCACATAACACCTCTGTCCATGAGCTTCTATTACACGCAGTATGAATCGAATTTAAATTTGACAATTAGTCTCCCCTTGTAACGCCCGTTACATGGCGTACCTGATCCACACTGGGCAGCTTGACCGTGGCCTGATATTATTCAGGGAAGGCAGATTAGGGGCAGGCCTTTTTCCCGACTCAAATTTCCACATGAGTAGAACCACACATTGCCACGCTGACTCGCTCACACTAAGGCGCGGGGAACGAGTGCCTTCCATGTTATAGCATTAAACTTGCCAATGCGTGTTTCTCATTATATTAAGAGTCTCGTTCTCGATGATAATATTCTAGTCATGCTTGTCATGCCTAAATTCACAACGTTTTAGCGTTTAGATTTCAATTTTTTGGCTTGCATCCGCTTTGTCTTCGTTGGTAACGCTCTTCTTTTCATATTGTTTCGTTATGCCGAAACGTTACCACGTTTTTTCTTTCAAGATGGTGCTAAAAATCAGCGATTGACGGTAATATTGGAAGAATAATGATGCCCGAACACAACAAACGGAAACGAGACGACGTACTCATTAGCTTACAAAATCGACTAGAAAACCTAACAAAGGTAGTCGTGACGTTGGTGGAAGTCCAGAAACGACAAAACACCATAATGATTCAGAAAAACATTACAAAGAGTGTTTCGAAGGAATCCTTACAATTAAAAGAATCTGGTGAGTAAACTGGGCTAACAAATCCATAGTCACCTCAGTATTCTCAACCCTCCACACGAGATTGAGAGGCAACGCCCACACGGAAATGTCAGGCTCACACGGTCACAAAAGAAACATGACGCTTGTTTCAATAAGAAACGCACGTCACAATAGTACAACAAGTGCAGTATCTGAATTGTCCCCTTTTTCAATATTTTCTCAGATGAGGGGACTTTTGACAAAAACGAGGCAAAGGAAGATGTAACAGACGAAAATCATCACAACGATGATTCTCGGAGTGAGACAGCACAAAACGACGTTCTGAAAGTTTTCAGAGGAGATTTGTGTGAATGCAAGTTCGAGGATGTTAGACACCATCCCGAACTGAAAAACACGTGGCTGAAGTGGAAAAATGAAGGGCTTCCTGAAAAGAATAAAAAATAATCCCTGGAATCCTATGCCAGGAAAGGAAAATTTTTCACAAAAGCTCCGAAATTAAATCTGGAAATTGCTGACCGACATCGCAAAGAAGCGCGATCAACACTTCCTGGATACCAAAATTGCGTTGGAGTAGCCATAGCTGCCCTAAGAGCACCCGTATTATTGATGCTAGATCCACCCGAGGGAGAAATCGATGAGGAAACCCTTATTGACCACGTCAGTTCCGCAGGGCAAATTCTAACGGACGTTTATTACCAACAAGCGGTAGCGACAAAATTGTTCATCACTCCACAGTTCAGTAAAAGCGTTAAACCTGAGGTGGAAACAATGCTTTCCAATGAATAGTTGTATGGGGACAATCGCAAGGACAAAGTAAAGGATGTAAAAGAGAATGAAAGAGCCTGTACAGATATCAAGGAAAAAACATCGCAAAAACAACCACTCATGACTAAGAACCAGGGAAACTCGAAATACCCACCTGCACACTATCGGCAGGCGGGCCAAACTCAGAGATTCGTCAGCAACAGAGGTCGATTCCAGAATTTCAAAGCCAGGACGTACAGGACATCGCAAAATTTATCCAAGACGTCTATCAGGGGAACGAACCAATCATCATCGAAGAAGTAAAGGAGGTACTCGAGGTTGGTGGTCGTCTGAGATTATTCGAGAAATCCTGGAGGCAATTCACATCAGACTCGTATATATCAAAATGTGTAAAAGGATACAAAATTCCATTCATAGAGGCACCAAAAAAAGTATTACCCCCACGCGAGCATAAACTGTGCAAAAATGATGAAAACAAAGTTGGAATTGAAATCCAGAAACTCTTGAAAAAAGGCGCCATCGAAGAATGCTCAGAATGTCAAAAACAATTTATCTCTCCTTATATTCTGGTACCAAAATCCGATGGTTCGAGTCGTTTTATTTTCAACTTAAAAGAGTTGAACAAATTTGTCGACCCTCCACACTTCAAAATGGAAGATATGAGAGCGGCGTTAAATGGAATCTCAAAAAACGACCAGATGTGCACAATAGATCTTAAAGACGCCTATTTCCTGGTTCCAGGATGTGAGGACGATAGGAAGTTTCTACGTTTCTATTTCAAAGGAAAACTTGTTCAATTTGTCTGTCTACCGTTTGGCCTATGTTCTATCCCTTATATATTCACCAAAATTATGAAACCGGTGGTGAAAGAATTAAAGGAGCAAGGGATTCTATTGACCCTGTATCTGGACGATTTCCTATTTATCGACAAATCGGAAAAACAATGTGAGAGAAACGCAAGAAAAGCGATAAGACTGATAGAAAGATTAGGATTTATTGTAAATTTTGACAAGGGTTCATTACCGGGGAGTCAAAAGAATCAAACTTAGGATTCGTAATTGACTCGGCGAACTTTTCAGTAAACTTACCAACCAAGACAAAGAAACAAATCTTGAAATTCATTGACCAGTTTAAGGTCGGGACATATTATAAAATAAAAAAATTGTAGAATAGCTGGGCGTATTAACGGCAGCATGCCCGGCAGTGGCGTATGGTTTTAGTCACTGCAAGAGACTTGAAAGACAAAAGTTCTTAGAACTTTAGAAAGCTAACGGAGAAGATTATGAGAGAAGAATGTTAATAAAAAAGCTCATGTCACAGGATCTTGAGTGGCGGAAACCGCATGCACCTGTCGGTATAAATTCGATCAAATTGCAGATTTATAAATGGGAATTTTTTTTCGGACGTGTCCTTATCAGGTTGGGGATGTTGTAATGGTTCTCGAGCTTTCGGTTTCTGGAGTGAAGATAAGCGAAAAAACCATATCAATGACCTCGAGTTGTTGGCTACCTTTTTTACATTGAAATGTTTTGCCTCAATGTTGTCAGACTGTGAAGTCCTACTGCGACCTGACAACACAACAGCCATAGCCTATGTCAATAGAGTCGGAAGAGTCAAATTTCTACACGCAAGCGAATTATCGCTCAAAATTTGGCATTGGTGTAAACAGAAAAATATAGCTAGAGCTCTTATGTTCCATCAGCAGAAAACGTCAAAGCAGATAGAGCATCTCGACATATCAACATAGACTCCAAGTGGGAATTAGCACAATCAGCTTTCGACAAAATTTACCAAAAATTTAGACCCTTTTCCGTCGATCTATTTGCATCTCGACTAAACAAAAAATGTTCTAGATTCTATACCAGATTTCCGGACCCGGAAGCTCAAACAGTGGATGCCTTTATAGTGTCCTGGACAGAAGAAGCATTTTATGCGTTTCCCCGAGTAGAAATATTGTCAGGCTGGCCTGATATTTGATCTGCGCCTGATCAGCTTGTAGTACAAAGGCCTTACTTAAGTTTGCCTTAATTTGCCTGATCAAGCTGGGGTCAGGCGGTGGTCGAGCAACCGGACTTACGGCTTACTTCAATTCGCCTGACCCGGCTAGCTTCAGGCGATGTCAAGCAACTGGACTTACGGCTTACTTCAATTCGCCTGATCCAGCTAACTTCAAGCAATCATCATGTAACTGGACTTCTACAGTTTGGCGCTAAAAACGTGCCTAACCTCATCTTGTCAAATGATACACAGACACGAGAGAAGCACGAGACATATTATTAATCACTTTATACATTTTTACAAATAACGTGTACGTTGTGAATAAGATGGACAAATACAATCGGAAGATTGTGCAACGACTGTGTCTGCGTGAATAGCGGGCTCTAAATAAGGGAAAAACGAAGAAATAATACAGCAGTAGGTTAGTATAACAATTTTTTTCAAAGACTTACAATTCTTAAATATATAAATATAAATTGGACTAAATCTGACTGTAAATTAACCATACGCCAAATTATATATGCATTGGTTGAAATATTTATTATGATACATTTGACAGATCCGGAACAGATCCTCTCAGCGAGGAACAACTCGAAATTCCTGAGGATTGGCATGTGTTGGCGCTACCACTATGTAAGTAGATTTATATTTGTTTTGTGTATCGCTTTTATTTTTCTTTACTTGGTCCGTCTCCTTTGTCAGAGGAGAAAAAGAGACAGCGTAGGCCAACCAAATTATGGTAAGCTGACAGCGTAGTTCAGTCTGGTAAAGGTTTTGCCATCGGTGCTGATTAGCCCGGACAGCGTAGGCTAACCGAATAATGATAAGTTAACTGCGCAGTTCGGTTAAGTGAAAGTAATTCCATCTGTGCAAGTTAGCCCATAAGAAATGCACTTCGGATGGACATTACATTCACTGAACTGACTACGCTGTCAACTTACCATTATTTGGTTGGCCTTCGCTGTACGGGCCCGGACAGCGTAGGCTAACCGAATAATGACAAGTTGACTGCGTAGTTCAGTTAAGTGAAAGTAAGTCCATCGGTGCAAGTTAGCCCATTAGAAATGCACTTCGGATGGACATTACATTCACTGAACTGCACTACGCTGTCAACTTACCATTATTTGGTTAGCCTTCGCTACGGGCCCGGACAGCGTAGGCTAACCGAATAATGATAAGTTGATTGCGTAGTTCAGTTAAGTGAAAGTATTTCCATCGGTGCAAGTTAGCCCATAAGAAATGCACTTCGGATGGACATTACATTCACTGAACTGCACTACGCTGTCAACTCACCATTACTTGGTTGGTCTTCGCTGTACGGGCTCTCCTGCTTCAATTCTAATTTTCGTTAAAAAATGACCGCTCGCAGCTTTCGCAACAATTTTTTTTCTTCTTTAAAGTAGATAATTGGATGGTGAGAAAAAGGAAAAAAAATAGAGCTCAAATTTGTGCCACTCTAATAAAATAATGTGCATACCTTATATAGATATATATGTAGACATTGAATTCTAAGTGGGATACACATTTTCGTATTTTTCAGTGGCTGTCATTTCGAAATATAGGGAACACGGAATAGAAGTTCTTTCGAAGCAAATTGGACAAGCTGTTGGAGCGGTATCAAGGCCTGATTAATTCAGCAAAAGACTGGGACAAGTTTCGAGCGTCGCGTAAAAAAAACGAACAGAACGCCCAATGTAACGTTTCCTAGAAACGTCTGGTCATAAAAACGTTGAGCTCTGTTTACTTTATTCACGAAGTTTCTTAAGTTTTTGTTTAAAAAATATATTAGTTAATTTCGGGATGATAAGTGGAATATAATACAGTGATATATCTTAGTTTATTTCGAGTTTTTGTTCTATTACAAATACAAGAAAAATGATGTTTGTTTTCCACATAGATATATGTGAAAAATATATGTGATAAATTTTATATTAAGATTAAAAAATAAACGATCAGCGTTATTTATAAAGTGGTACCTTTTTCTCTTTTGTGGATGCGTTGTATTTTTTGTTTCAGGAAAAAATCGGTCATCCTGAGCCGTGAAAAATCATATGATTTTTCATTTTCATCAAGCCGTGAAAAATTAAGCTCTTATCAGGCCTTAATTTTTTACGCTGATCAGGCCTTGGTCTTTTACACTGACCAGGCCTTAATTTTTTACCCTGATCAGGCCTTGATAGTTTACCCTGATCAGGCCTTGATTTTTTTACCCTGATCAGACGGAAGTCAGGGATTGTGTTTCAAAAATGATCAGGGCTTGATAAAAAATTCTGATCAAGGCTGGAAAAAGAAGTCAGGATGCCTGATCAGGTGTTTATTGTAGCTGGAGCAAGATTTCTACTCGGGTCCTCCCGTTGCTCTCATTCGACAAGCTTTGAGGAAAATTATCAATGATCAAGCCACAGGGGTTATGTTGGTACCTCTATGGACCACACAGCCTTGGTTTCCACTTTTCACTCCCACTACTAGTGGGGTCGGCCATCGTTTTCGACCCTAATAGTACATTATCGACATCTTCTTGCAGAATCAAAAGTCACCCCTCAGTGAGCCGTCTTTCCCTGGTGACGGGCAAATTATCAGCGCAGCGTACACGCGGAGAGGACTATCCGAAAAAGCGGCAGAAATAATGGCTTACTTTATTGCTTCTTTAACACTGAAGCAGCCCATATAGGGTCGCCTGTTGTAACAAAAATGCCAGCATTCAGCCATTAAACGGTTTGCTGATAATCGGCCAATAATTCGTCGACCAGCATTGGGGTACTGTAGGCAGATGAACGGCTTGCCAGATCTACGTCAGCCATTCGTGGGCCAATACTATCGCACCGATAACATGGCGATCAGCATTGGGGTATCGTAGGCGGATGAACGGCTTGGCAGATCTATGCCAGCCATTGGTGGGCCAATACCATCGCACCGATAATATGGCGATCAGCATTGGGGTATCGTAGGCGGATGAACGGCTTGCCAGATCTATTCCAGCCATTGATGGTTTATTTTTGGGTATTTTGCAAATGCAGGTCGTTAAACTATAACACGTAAAAACAAGGGATAAGGTTTCGAAAAGCATATCCCACTGATGAAGCTGAAATTTTGCACCGACCTTGTTTTCAATATTTTAAGAGAATCTTTAAAAGGATATTGGCGACTAGCAATACTTTTCGATAAATCGTATATTGAAAGTTATTTATTGTACTGCGCTTCTACTATATTAAATAAATCCAAACAAACCCATCCCGCATGGCATATGCATGATGGAAATTTATGTATATAAAATATATGCAGAAAATATATGCTATATATATTTATATATATATATATATATCGGTCGCATATATAGTGACGAAAAATAGAATAATACGTATATATTCAGTATATATGCACCAAATATATGACGCATATATGACCCATACATTTTCGATATATTTTTCTGACCAAAACATATATGTTACGTATAAACACTATACATGATGCATATATGAAGCGTATACGACGCATATATTTTCGATATATTTTCAATCTATTTTTTTGTCAGAAAAATATATCAAAAATGTATGCGTCATATATGACTCATATGTGTCATTTATGCACCATATCTGACGCATACATTTTTGATACATATTCCTGACAAAAAATATGTGCTGTGTATAAACACTATTACAGTTAAACTTAATAAAACTTAAAACTTAAACTTAAAAAAACTTAACTTACAGTTAAAGTACGCTATTACATATAAACACTATATACAGATATGCTACGCATATCTGTATATATGTGGCATATATGTACCATTTATGCAGTATATATGTGGTATGTACGCAGTGTGTATGCAACATATATTTTCAATATATGGCATATATTTCACATATATTACAATTATTAATCAAATAAATTCGCAGTATATTTTTGCGTATATAAATTTCCATGGGGGGCACAAACGGGCGAGCACTGTTTGCCAGGAAGCAGCACGGCCGGAGGAGTGGGGGGTATCTATCGGATATATAGATATACTCGTATGGCATGAAACAATAAACTTTACAATGCGATATATGGAAAACTATTGCTAGGCGTCAAAATTCCGTTAACGGTTTCTCTTAGGATAATGAGAGCAAGTTCGGTGCAAAATTTCAGCTCGATCAGAGGAGTATGCTTTTCGGAACTTCACCCAAAACGAGCGAGTTATTTTTACAGCCTAAATGGACCGAAAAGATTGTCGGCAAACTTTAATGTCACGAATAAAATTATCGGCAAAAAGTAAGGAACAAACAAACGATAGATTCTGTAAGTGTTAGAATGGCTAAGTGGGTAGGGCGCTCGACACTACAGGACCATGCAATAGGCCTTCCTCTTCTTCTTGGAAGTCCCGCAGAGCTGCTCCGTCTTCCCTTTTTGCGATTCAGGCCTGTTGTACAACATCACTCGTGCGCCTTTCTGAACGGTCGATCCGAGAGCTATCACGCTGTTGAACATATCCTTTAGCTTGTGGGCCGATTTTCACTCCCATGGTTTCCAAGGTCTTCAGGATAGATTTGAATCCTTTGTTGAAGATTATGACAGCGAGAAACGTGGCGATTTCAACCACTTTTGGCCCAGAATGGAGGTGCTTCGGAGCAAAAGTCCAGATTAACGAATTGAGCGACTCGTTATTATTATGAGTTTCCGCTCCCAGGCATCTGCTTAATAATTCTTCTTTGGATAAATCCTCATAAATTAGCTTTATAACTTTTTGAACTGCTTCAGAAAGAGGCGGTTTATTGTGTTTGAATTGCTCAGCCTCTCCGAGAAACTCAGCTCTGCGCCATTTGCACCAACTAGATTCGCCTGCAGGACTATTTTGATGCTGTGGATTGTTGTCTGTGGAAATCTTGTGAAAGAATGTTGCCCAAATTTCCTTTCTCATTTCCTCGATAGAATCTGGATGTCTCCGAATAGCTAATCCATAATACGTTGTCATCTCACCAATCAATTTATCAGTGAGTTTTCCTGCACCTTTCGCACCAATGCCTTTATTAGATTTTTTTGCATTTCGGAGCCGAGTCCCCATCCTCTTTTCAACGTGTCCAACACACTGTTTCGGAGCAGTCCGGCGCGCGCTCCGTATACCTGCTCCGTTCCAGGGCCGTAACTTGTAAACCACTTCGAATATCGAAAAATCCTTTGGCACACATTTTCTACACATGTTGTAGATGTGATTTATGAAAAAAAATCGATTTTTTCGACCCGAGAAACTAGAGGACCGCCTTAAGAATTTTTCGACTGAAGCCGGCATTGATACACAACAATTCACTGCATACAGTACTCAACATGCGACAGTACCAGCAGTCTACAAGAGAGGATTCGATATTTCAATAATTAGGAAAAGCGCTGGATGGTCGCCAAGTTCACAAACCTTTTTGAAGTTCTATAACAGACCAATTAAAAACTCTCGTGACAACTTTGTTCATGCTATCGTAGATAAGAGGTAAACTGTCTTCATTGGTTAAAAATAAACACATTAATGTGTTTAATATGTGTATATGTATATGGATGTAAACAAAAAAAAATATTCCCTGGCTCTAAAGATTTACAATATTATCATCGAGAACGAGAGACGTAGTATAATTCATAGATCAAACGAGCCCGCTGAAGGCGGGCGAAGTTTGATCAGAATTATATGAAGTGTCTCGTTCGAACATGATAGTACTTCCACCCAATTATCCCTTAATTCTGTACCCAATATCATCTTCAAAATCAAGTAATAATTCTGCAGCACTGAACACAAAACAATATGAAAAGAAGAGCGTTACCAACGAAAGGAAAGCGGATGCAAGCCAAAAAATTGAAAATCAAAACGCTAAAACGTTGTGAATTTAGGCATGACAAGCATGACTACAATATTATCATGTTCGAACGAGACACTTCATATAATTCTGATCAAACTTCGCCCGCCTTCGGCGGGCTCGTTTGATCTATGAAATATATCGGGTACTATCGAGGCATTTATCCCCCGACGGCACCTATCCCGCTTTTGCTTTAAATATCTGAATTTCAAGCAACCCTGAAGCACCATTTTTTCGCATCTCATATGCAATTTATTGAATTTCGACGAATTAAAAATATTGAATTTTCGAAAGTTATTAAACCTTCGCGAACTAACGTTCATCATAACCCTTATTTTCAGAGTTGCCAAGATTTGGCAAGCCCCTCAATAATTTGACGATATCGGTTGGTCGGGAAGCGATTTTCACCTGCATCGTTGAGAATCTCGGGCCTTACAAGGTAAGTGGTTCAACTAATTTTACTCCCGCTGATTAAAAGTCGCGTAATTAAAATTGCAAACGTTTTTGATAATTACAAAGATAAGGTAACACGAGCCGTAACTCGTCTTACCTTACGTATTGAATCGTCCGAAATATAGGTATTTTAATCATTGATAAAGGGGTGTTTATAGGTTTTCGATTTTGATTAGAAGTAGTACCATTGTCATATGAAGTGGGGTCCATGTCAGACTAATCTTGAGTACAGATTGAC
>OX101786.1:40811202-40823702 GCA_944452715.1 Ophion slaviceki
TATCAAAATTTAAAAATCGTCTACGTACAACCTTAGTCACTGCAATTACAAAAATGTCAAACAAAAAAAAATTAAATCGGTTAATAAGATTTTGAGTATTCGCTGGGACAAGGTCGAAAAAAGTAGTTTCGAGAAAAACGCTTTCAAACTTTTCGTTCCGTTTTTCTTGGTATAAAGTTGTTTTTTTCTAGAAGATTGACACTTACATTGAAGTATTTGGTCGCAGGCGATATGACGTCTCTTTATCTTCATTATATTTCTCAAAATAATGAGAGCCTACACTTTATCTTTTGTGGGGACTGAGGGCACTCACCGGTCGCGCTACCTGTCCCCACTAAAGTGACTGTAACTCCGTCAATTTTCGGACTTGTGACTAAAAATGTTGCCAACATTTTATTGAATATATGTAGTTTCAAAAAAGATAAAAAACATTTTTTTTTAAATTTAATTTTACTTGGGGAAAGTGGTCAAGAGGGGAAGTTACTCTGCAAGTTCTTGCTCTTAACTTAAATTTTTCTATTTCCGGCAGTTCTCAAATCGTGACGTAACGCAAAGCTTGACCCTCACCCTCCCCGTCACCCCACGTACGTAGACCATAACGCCTGGCCGATCCCCCCGCCCAAATTGCGTTACGTAATTTGCGTACGTCCCCTTTCTACTTACAGCTTCTCACGGAATTTTGTCTTCATGACGATAGAAGAAATTGTATGTGATTAATTGGCGCTCCACGAATGTAGTCTTCCCGAGATTCATTTAGACTTGACGTTATACATTTCGGTTTGAACTATAAACAATCAAATGCTTCCTATTATAGTAGTAGACTGACAACTACCTATGCTAGTTTGATCTTTTTCTTTCATAGAACTACAAATTTCAAGCGATTGCGGCATTAAAAAATAATATTTTTGTAACATCATGCAATTTCTGTTCCACAGAAGTCGATTGCTTGTGAATATTTGATCCTACGTTCTGTCGACCGAAGCAAACTCGTTTCTTCTGAATCGAAAAGTGAAAGTGGGGGAATGGATATAGCACGCATTATCGAAATTCAACTAAAGGGAAATTGAATGAGTCTATTAAAGTCTCGAAATTACTTCCTGCACGAGAGCAAAGATAGGGAGAGACGAAAAAGAGAGTGTGCGATTTTTGACTGGTATTAAGTTTGCAGAGGTGATTTCCCAATGTCGACGACAGTGCACCGTGAAGCATTTTTTTTATCGCACCAAATCTAATTGGAAGAGGGTGCCTTAAATTCAAACTCAGCGCTCTCTCACCTCTTGCCCACCTACCCCATTTCATTCCACGTTTTCTTTCCCCTCGGCGACGGGCAAACGCGATTAGGGCCACGTAGCTGTTGTAAATGATTAGTCCTTTTTTGTCGATTTGTTTGGCAAATCGTTTCAAGCCTTGCGCTCTCAGCAACATTTCCGCCCAAGATTTCCATAATTTTTTAAGTCTATACCCTCTCCCTTCCTGCCCGTCATCTCGCTCGCTCTCTCTACTATAGCTGCCCAACGATATTTTCAACCGACTTATTTCGTTAAGTATACGAAACAAATTACTCTTTTTCGACGATCTCGCGGTTAAATTCACTCAACACCATTTCCCGCTTTATTTAAATTCGTGTTTAATTTTCTCCGCTGAGTCGCGGACGGCAGGATTTTCTTCGTAATTTCTCGCTAGGTATTTGAGAACGTGCACACACCCAAGTGTTAGCAAACCACAGATGCATTGTGAAAAGCGTAGACGATATTGAACTGGGTGAAAATTTGCAAGTTCCTTAATCCGTACTTTGGCGTACGCCTCCACTTTGCACTCTCGCCATTTTAGGAATATCCCTTCAAAAGGATCTCTGAACCTTGGTGTTTTTCTCGCTCCGTTTCTTTCATCTCTCAATGTGCAACTTACTGGATTCACTGCTAGATGGAGACTGCATAGGTCTAATTTCCCGGTATAACACCGCTATATATTATGTGTGTGTGCATCTACAGACATAGAATATTTTCACGTACATCTTTTGTTGGTTTTTAGCATTCATTCACCGTGGAATATAATGCAGCGGAGAAAGAGCAGGAAAGAAAGTCCAATAATAGACATAGTTCGAAAAAGGAATAGATGTTGAGAGAAAAATAGATTCACTCATACAATTGTAATAAAATAACGAAACACGAATGTTTTATTGTTTCCATTGTGTGATTGTGCATTTCACACATAATATATTTCTTATACACTAATAGAATTATGTAAGAAATAGGATAATATACAATATAGAACAGTGTATACATATAGCGAATAGAAAGAACTAATATAATATTAGGTTATCCCGTAAATAATGCGGTGTTTTCGTACTATTCTTTTTCAAAATTAAGATACACACACTTTTTTTTATTCTGCGATTTTCTTCACTTTCTTCAATGCTCTTCCATCTTTCGGGAGGACTTTCAGGACCCTCTTCCAAAATTCACTTGTCCGTGACGACAAATACGATTGAAAAAGCCGCGTTATTTATGGGTTGACCCAATATATAATATTATACTAGAAATGGTATAATTATCATTTCGGATATAATTAAAAAGAAATTATAAGTATACTATTTATAGTATAACATTATATGAGTGTTTCTCCAGTAATTGGAAAGTCGCCTATACGAAGTTGGCCCATGCATGTTTTTTTTCTCAAAAATAAAAAACAAAATATGTATCATTTAAAAGCCGACACATTTTATTTTTATTTTGCAACTTATGGACGATTTTATGAAAATTTGTGACAGGGGACTGTAATATCTTGCAGTGAACTGTTTAAATGAAATAAAAAGTATTTTTTTTTATCAAATTTAACCAATCGAATGCCTTCATTTTTGTTAAAACTTTAACACAACTTATTACGTATACCGAATGGTTAAATAAAAAGAAACAAACGCTGAATAATTTATTTTTTATTGGTCGAACATATTTTCACCTCGTCTTTTTCAGTGCAGCAGCATTCAAGCATAACTGGAATTAAACTTATGAAAATAAACTTTTCACTTTCAAAACGTGTTTATCATTGAACCTCTCACTTTAAAAAATAACAAGGTCAGTCTTGTCATAATCTTCACAAAGAAATGTTAACTGATTCTTAAAAAAACAAACATTATCCTGTACTATTAAATATCACAATCAATATCTTGCTACTAATACGTTTAGTAGCATGTAACTAAATAGTTCTCATAGCTTATAACGAAAGCAGTACTATCGTTGTTTTTTTTAAACAATCAGACCTAATTCATTTCTCATAGACCGATACAGGTAACTTAAAATAATTATATTCTTTTCCCTTTTAGGGTTCGATCGGAGGCTGGTAATTTTTGCAATATTCTGTGGAAAGCTATATCAGAAACATCAGTATCATCAGCTCTGAACGTGTGACTCTTATTGTCAAACATTTTCAGAAAAGTTACAATTACTTCGCCATCCTCATTGTCTATCTGATTAATTACACCTATATACCTACATTCCTTATTTTTGTACAGGAAACTTTTCAAATTCAGCCCCAGCAACATTTTCGAATTCAGTATTGGATGGAATATCATACGTAACTTCAGTCTCTACAGTCTCTACTCTAGAGTCACAAATAGCATTATCCTGCGTGTTGAGATCGGGTCTGGATTCGTTTTCACATTCGCAGCCCGTGTAAATATCATCAACGTTAAGCGTGTGCCTTTCCTTCGTGCTCTACCGTTCCGAAATTGAAATGCTGGCATTCGTCGTCACAAAAGTCACAATTACCTAAAAGAAACAGCATACTGTTAATTCCAGAAGTTAGAAGACAACTAATATCTGACCATGCTCGCAAATAAAAGTCCCCTGGAGCATAAAACAGTCTCCTGTATCATAAACTTACAGGGGACTGTTATTTTTGCAAAAAAGTTACTTTGTGCTAAGTCTTTTGAAATGTTTCTAGAATTAAGAGTCACAAGAGCTAACTTATCACCTGAATAAATGATGTATGAAATTATTTTAATTTAATCACATAAAATGACAGAAAAGCTACGTACCAGAGGAGTCTTAAATCAAGCGGCTCTGTCATGTCGTTCACCCACAATGCAGCTTTCACACAGAATAATATGGCGTTATCTAGCTTAGTTCGGCATTCGGACGAATTTGACACCGTTTGCGTTTCGTTTATCGCAATAAATGATGTCTCCTAAACAAAATACGAATTGGGCGCGATTTTTAAGTTAACGGAAACTTTGTCCTTGGAGTGCCATATTTCAGGTGTTTACATTTTATTTTTTTTAAAGGAAACGAGTAAAGCTTTTTGCGGCGGTTTTTTTCTTGCTTTTATTCATGATATACAGAACGTTAAAAAAATTTTTTTTTGAAAAAAAAAAACCAAAATGGCGGCCGTTGCAGCTCCGCGAAAACAGGTCCTCAAATCGCGGGAGGTAAACGGCTGACATCCTGCCCCCTCTTTGTTGATCTGAAACACAAATTCAAAGCATATTATCAATCTGTGACCCTTTGGTCATGGAATGACGGATGGGTTTTTCGTTTAGTACAAATTTCAGAAAATGGCGGCAATTTAAAAAAAATCGAATTTTCGCGTTTTTTTCGCATAAAAAGATAAATAATAAATGCAAAAATGTATCTATCGAAAAAACGATCCGTCATTCCGTGAAGACATATTTTTTGAGTATGCTCTCCAAATTTCAGGTCGATATGTTAATTACAGCGGTCAGGAGAATGTCAGCCATTTTTAAAAACGTGTTTTCGAGAAAAATGCGTTTAAAGTTTTGTAATGTGTTTACACAAATGTGTTTATAATTACCGCTAATCGGCAATGCTTGGTCTATAGAGGCATCCCTCCTCTTCTTCTAGCTGCCCATGTTGAGCTCAAATTGATTTTTTGAAAATTTCAAGGACAAAGTCTCCCTTAAACCAGGGGACTGTTTTGAATTTTTTAGGACAACATTTGAGAGTTTTTCATATTGAAAAATTATTTCAAATTTTGGTCGTATTTTATAAACACATGTACTGTATTCTAGTAAAACTTGTGAATTTTAGAATTAGGAAATGCTAAAATTGAAAATAAATATCAGCCGTGAACCTCGTCATTCTGGAAATGGGACACGACAGGGGACTGTGTTTAAAGATGTTTGAAAGATATTTAAATGAATATTATGACATTACGTCATTATATGCGTTATGGGGTACCAAGATATCGGACTATTATTTTAGATATATACAACTCAGTAACAACAACATTAAATACATAACATATGCCTGGGACATCATTTTTCCATTTACTAGAGAAATTCCCTATTGGGTCATCCGAAAATGGTGCGGTTTTTTAAAGTATATAATATATAGTTATTGTAATATAATTTATATATAACAAGAACCTAATATTTCAATCATAAAGGTAGGTTTACACTACGACACTTTGGTGTATACACTCAATGTATACATCGAGTGTACATTGAGACACTCGCGACCCGCGTTAAATCAAAATGGCCATTACGTGGAGCAAGGAGAGCATTGAAATTTTGATATCTCTTGTGGAAGGACTGCCTGAACTTTGGCAAATATGTTGTGCTGATTATAAAAATAGAGTAAAAAAACAGGCAGCACTTCAATACTGAGCGGAAGAGTTTGGCACAATATCGGCTGTAGTCGGCAGAAAAAATCATAATTTAAGAACACAGCTTAAGGGGCTATACCAATGTGAACGCTGGAAATTTGGGTGATTTTCAGGATTTTTTTGGAAGAAAAGTACTCAATTAAATGTTTTGGAAAATTAAAAATATATTTGACCTATATTACATAATTTTTTCATTGAAAAATATTGAGATCCAAGCGACTTATGCGTTGCCTTCGCAGGCGCAAAAAAAAGTTCCTCCACTGCTGACATGATTCAGGCTGATTGCGTAGCTGAAACCGAAAAAGGAAAAAAATGTTGTTAAACTGGAAGGTATTTCCTGTACAATGACGTAGGATTTTTAAAAAATATCAAAATCTAACAAAATGGCGTAGTTATGAAAAAAGTCTCTTTTCTTGCCTATAAAATGGTCGCTTTTTTCAATGCCAAATCGTCAATTTTCATGCAATCAAAAATCTCCTACGTCATTGTAAAGTAAATATATTCAAGAGTTTTTTTTTTTTTTTTTTTTAAGGCCGGGGTTAAAATGCAAATTACGCACCGTAAGAGAGTCCAAGGACCCTCTCGTGTGTCGGACTCCCACACATGCCGGTGATCTCGTATGTCGGAATGGTGATATACCGACTAAACAATCCCCCTTCACTGTCTACCCGCGGGGTGGCAACACGTTAGTATAACCTCACCCACGCGGGTCCTGTCCATCGTCCGTCTCGTTTCGTTCGTTACCGTGTACCCCAATTACGTTTCCGTCCCCTCATTCGTACTCCAGACATCCATCATCTTTCTTACATCTCAGCACTGCCTCGATGAAAGTGGCAACGGCTGTCCATTGGTCTTCGTCTCGTAACATCAGCCCGACTATGTTGTCAGGCGTGATGCGTCCGGTCCTCTGTTCCAGTTGTTGTCTCCGTGTCGTCCATCTGTCGCACGCAAAAAACGTGTGTTCTGCGTCGTCCCGTATGTGTCCGCAGTATTTACAGTTCGGCGTCCGTACTCGTTTCATGTTATGTAGATAACCTCGAAAGTATCCGTGGCCCGTTAGGAACTGGGTCAGGTAAAAATTCACCTCCCCCGCCCCCCGTACGGTCCACAGTCTTAGGTCGGTTATCAGTCGTCGTGTCCATCGTCCACTCGTCTCAGCCGTCCAGCGTGCGTGCCAGTCCGTCATGGTCTTTTCTCTTTCGCACTTTGCCGCGTCAAGCCTTTCAGTCCTTTCGTCGCGTTCGTAAATACGTTTCCGTTCTGTGGCCAGTAGGTCTATGGGAATCACGCCCGCCACTACCAGGATCGCCTCTGCCGAGACGGTCCTGTAGGCGCACGCTATCCTTAGTGCCCCCTGTCTTTATACATAGGTCATAGTCTTCCTGTATTTCTTTATGGCCAGCGCGTCCGCCCAAACCTCTGCGCTATACAGGAGGATCGAGTGGGCCGTCGTCATCAGTAGCCGTCGTATCGACGGTCTCGGTCCGTGCGTATTTGCCATCAGGCGGCTGAGCGAAGTGACCTTCACCGCCGCCTTCTCGGCCGTCCGTTTTATGTGTGGCCAGAAGGTCAGCTTTGTGTCCAGGGTCACCCCCAGATACTTGGCCTCCCCTCTGGTTTCCGTGCGTACTGTTCCAACACTCATCGGAATGAGGGTCGGAATTCGTCGTTTCGTGAGCATGAGGAGCTCCGTCTTGTCCAGTGCAAGGGTCAGTCCGTGCTCCATCATCCATCGGTCTACGCGCTTCATGACTTGATTAAGTGTCAGCTGGGCCAGATCCGCGCGGCGCTCCACAATCACCACGTCGTCGGCGTAAGCGACGAGCGATGCGGTTTGCGGCATCTCCAGCCTCAGCAGGCTATCGTACGTCGCGTTCCAAAGGTCCGGTCCCAGGATTGATCCCTGCGCTACACCCGCGGTGATCCGTCTAGTCACCGGTCCGTCCGCCGTCTCGTACGTTATCCGTCTGTCGTTGAGATAATCCCTCAATACCCGGAGAAGGTAGGGAGGAACCCAGAGGGCGCCTTCCAGCGCCCCCAAGATATCCACCCACCTAGCCGAGTTGAAGGCGTTTCTCACGTCTAAAGTCACCAGTAACACTATGGGCCTTGCCGCGTGACAGGCCTCGTCCGTCCTCCTGACGGTGTCGATGACCTCGCGGATTGCCCCTATCGTCGAGCGTCCCTTGCGGAAGCCGTGCTGGTTCACGGACAAGCCCCCAGCCGCTCTTATCGCGACTGTCAGTCGCGGTCTCAGTAAAAGTTCGAAAACTTTACCCGTTGTGTCCAGTAAACTGAGCGGTCTGTAGGGAGACAGCATGTACGGCTCTCCCTTTCCTTTGCTAAGGAGAACCAGTTTGGCCGTCTTCCAGCGCGTGCTAAACGTCCCTGTCCTTAGGCATTCGTTGTACATCTCGAGGAGGATCCCAGGCCTCAGGCGAGCCATCAGCCGCAGGACCTCCCTGGGTATGCCATCCGGTCCCGGTGCTTTCCTCGCCTTCAGAGAGGTCGTAGCTTTGATAAGCTCTTCCTCGGTGAAGACGGGGACATCTAATCTGTCGTCGGTGTGCGCTGGCTCCTCCCTCATCGGGTGAGTCGGGAAGAGACCGTCGACGATCTGTCCCATGGTCGTTGCGTCATGGAGTTCCGGTGGGCCTCGAACCCCCAGTCTCTGGGTCACAATTTTGTATCCCAGACCCCAGGGGTTTCGGTCCACCTCCTCGCAAAGCTGTCTCCAGCACCGCTTTTTGCTCAGTTTTATGGCGTTCGTCAGCGTCTTCCGTGCGGTCTTGTACTCTGTCGTAAGAGCGGCCGCATTTGGCCTGTCCCTTTCCCGAGCCCGGTACATCCGCCGTTTGGCCCGAATGCAGACTCTCCGCAGTTCGGCGATGTCCTCTGTCCACCAGTACGTCGCTCGTCTGTCGTGTTGGGTGCTCTTGCGTGGCATTGACGCCTTGCAGAGCGGTCTCGTCAGTTTCAGTGTTTCGTCCACGAGTCGTTCAGTCCTCGTGCGTCCAGTCAGTTCGTCAGACATGCTCACTGAGGGAGCGGCTGCTTCCAGCAACGCCCTCGAGAACCTGTCACCGTCCAGTTTCTGTATGTTCCACCGCGGTGTACGCCCCAATCCATGGCGTCGCGTCATTGTGGGTCCTGCCACCTCAAAGACGATGTACCGATGATCGCTGGCTGTGTAGTCATCGATCACCGCCCACCGCCTCATCAGCGGGACGATACTGTCCGAGATTAACGTCACGTCCGGTATCGAGGAGCCCACCCCCGGTCTTACGTACGTTGGTACGTTTCCCGTATTTGCAACCGTCAGGTTGAGTCTTGCTGCCATCTCTAGCAGCAAGTGTCCGCGTCTGTCCGTCCGGGTCATGCCCCACTCGATCGCTCTCGCGTTGAGGTCGCCCGCGACAATTAAATCGCCAGACAGCTCCCTCAGCGCGTCCTCCAGTCTGTCCGTCTTGTCCTCGAACTCTCCAGCGGAGCAGTTTGGGGTGAGGTAGACGCTGACGTAAGTCAGGCCGCCCGCCCTCACGCAGACGTAGTCGTCGCCCGCCCCGCTGTCGAGTACGCGCATTCCGGAACCCCTGACCCAGATGGCCGAGATACCCGCGGCGTTTTAGAACCACGTCGGAATCGTCCGGTCTCTGTACTGTTCGCTAAGTATGCGTATGTCAGCGTCGTGCTCCGTCGCGATCTGAGGTAGCAGCAAATGTGCCTCCTCGCATCTGTGCATGTTTCCCTGTAGGACCGTCACGTCTTCGTCTTTTTCCTGCACTCCTCCAGCGCGGCTCTAAAGATTGCACACGCCCCGGAACCCGGGACATGTGCGGTGCTCTCGTGCCCCGCTTCGGCGCACAGGAAACACGTCGGTCTGTCTTTGCAGTCCTTGCCGACGTGGTTCGTCTTGCCACATTTGTAGCAACTCCGTGCCCTGTCCGTTCCGTTGCAGTTAGTCCTAGTGTGCCCGTACCCAAGGCATCGGTAGCACCTTGGCACGGTCGTCCTAGGCCTGACGCGGCAGTTCGTCCACCCAATTTTCAGTCGCCCTTTCTTGAGCAGGGCGTTTGCGGCGCCCTCCTCAACCTCACAAACAGCCATACACTGTCCTTGTCTGTTTCGCCCAAAGATATGAACCTTCGGGTCACTCGTGTCGTTCGTCGCCTGGCGGAGTGACTCCATCACTTCCTCCTTGTCCGTCACGCAGTCCAGGTCCAGTATATTAATTTATACGTTGACCGTCATGTCTCGTACCTGTGCGTTATCTCCCAGGGCTTGCGAAGCTTGTCCTGGAAGTTTTGTCTTTCCCTGGGTCCGCTTTTAACACGGACCAGGACAGACCCGTCCTTTGTCTGTCGGTAGCCGTTGACCTGCACCTTCTCGATGCCGGGATCAACGGTTTTCATCTGTCTCAATGTGTCCGCGTAAGTTTTTCCACTCGTGGGTTTGACGAGAACCACACCAACTCCGGGTCTCCGGGCTGGACGGCTCCCGCTTCCCCCCTCGCGGTCGACTTCGCTGTCGGAGTATGTGGCTTTTCCGTCTTTTGTCGGTCCTGTCCGTCTGTCGCCTTTCTTTTTTGTCTTTTGGTGACTACCTTTGCCCACGTGATGGGCTCGGGTCCCTCTGTCGGCCTTTTGGCCGGCGTAAGGTCCGGGCTTGAGCCCGTAGTCACCCGCTTCCGTTTCGTCTGTGGCGTAGTCTGTGGCGTCGCCAGTCTGTCTCCGCCACTCGCACCCTCGACAGTCCCGAGCACAAACATTCTGTCACATTCATGCCCGGCCTCGTCCACAGCCTCCCTGATTATGGCCATGTTTGTCGTTATGACGGTGCTGATGTTACGCTGGACGCGCGTTTTCGCCTCCATCACAACCAAGCACTCCCGGATCCGCCGCAACTGCGCCCGGATCCGGGCCTCAGCTGTCCGGACGGGTGTGGCCAACGCCGTCGTCTGTCCCGTTCGTCCGTCCGTCGGTCTTGGGGTTGGGGGCCCCATATTTTTTGGGCAACTTGCCCTCTGTCGCTGGCTGGTCTCGCCAGTTCCGCCGCCGACAGCGCTCTCGTAGCTCGCGATGCTCGCGTAGCTCGACGCGCTGCTGCATCTCGTTCGGCTGTCGTGAGCCTCCAGCCGTTTGCTGTCCGTGTCGGCTCGCTCTCCCTTCGCCTCATTTCTCGCCTCCGTAAAACATGTTTTGCGGCCCCCAGAATCCTTGCCGCGGCCTGAAGCCACCGGGGCTTGCACCCGGTCGGAGCTCAGGGTGGCCCCCCCCCCCGCTTGCGGGGTGACCACCTGGGGTCTATTGTTTGTAACATGTCCTTCCATATTTTTATTCTCTCCCCCTGTCTTTTACGTGTATGGTGAGTGTGAGGTGGTCAGAGGTCCCCCCTGGTTTTAGGTGGAGGTGGCAACGGCCCATCGCCGGGCGGCCGGAAGAGGCCCTCGGCCACTTTTACCTCCCCCGCCAGGGGGGCTCTGCGTTGTCTCCTTGCGACCTGGCAGGGCGGTCCCATGGGATCATTCCCTCACGGGCGATACCCGTTTATAGGGCCCCCTCCATCTATGACCCGGTTGGAAAAACCCCCGTTTATAGGGGGTTCCGTCTCATTCATCGGTGATACCCATTCGCAGGGTCACCTGACTCATACCGCCACGGGGGCTCTGTCAAGGCGCTCAGAGGTGTAAGTGTAAGGTGTGTGAGTGGGTGCATAGCGGTCGCTTACCACTATGAGCGGCCGCAGCCAGAGCTTCCTTTAGCCGCCCTTGTTATTGCGTTGTCGCGGGGGACATTGACGCAGCAATGACGTTTCCAGCGGGCGCGACGTGGACGCCGGAAGGTAGCATTTCCCCTTTGCGGGTGTTACCCACGCAAAGAGGCACCCACCAAATATATTCAAGAGTACTCAGTTCAAATTTCAAGTCAATCGGATCTGTTTGAGTTACAATGTCACCAAATTTGATAAAATCTCATTTCGAGAAAAATGCGTTCAAAGACTTAACTATCGATTTTTCCAAGATAAAATGATATTGATGTATATAATATAAATGATAATGATATTCTTGAAAGAATAAACTGTCGAAAAACGCAAAAAAAAAATCGATCTTTTTAAAGTGTCACACTGGTATAGCCCCTTAATAACAGCGCACAAAATTACGGCTGCTGCCGCACGGCATTTCTCCATGGCGTCCGAGCGGGTACTGCAGACGTGTCAGTAGTTTTGTGTGTGAACATCTGAAACACTTGTGTAGCGACATCACAGTACAGACACTTTCTGGGACACCGAAACCGTCTTATGTGTGAACAGAACGGACATTAGTGTCAGACATTTGTGTCGCAATAAGTGTCGTAGTCTATGCAGACCTTAACTGCGTAAAGTTAATTTCTGTTATATAATCAAATAAGAAGTTAATTACACTTTTATAATAAAAAGACGACACATGGATGTTTTCTTGTTTCATAATAAAATTCGATTTCAGATAAACCGTTTACGAATAAGATACACATAATTGATTACTTTTATAATGAATCAACCATAATAGATTACTTTCTTTTAATCATACAGTACATTCACTAGGTTACGAAAAAGCTGAGAAACGTAGAATTCATCTGTCAATGATTTTCGTGTAGAAATCGGTAAATCCTTTTAACCAATAGCTCGATGTTTTCGCCCGTCGCGCCACCATGTACGTAAACTACAGGAGTCAAATGTATTTTTAGAAAAAGAAATAATAATGTAATATCTTAGGCGTACAATGAATGGAAAAAAGTTCCGGACAAAAACAGTTCACAAAGTATCCACCAGGTAATAGGAATTAGCCGTTGTTTCAAAGTACAAAATCCGCAAACGCCAGTTCAATAGTGACAAAAGCGATT